>JAHPZR010000804.1:102500-119313 GCA_019787425.1 Platygyra sinensis | reverse complement strand
TCCAGCAAGTTGCACTTGGACTCTCAAAACGACAAGATACTCGAACTCTGTTTCGCATTTACTTCCCATGTTTACGAACGACGTGAGTCAGCATTTAAGAGTCGGTCTGTGTAAAAACCGACCACTAAAATTTTCGTGGAAAATGGATTGTCTTAGGATTTCTACACAAGGAAAACAACATATGCAATGAACGAAATTGGCCTTTATTTCGATAGGTACGCTTTTTCCATTTTTTGAGCAATTTTCAGGCATCCCGAAAACCACACTGAAACCGAAAATTGAAACCCCAATATTTGGGGTTACGTAATGCTTGCTCAAAATTCGCACATTCATAGAACAACCTAATTCTTTCAGAATTACTGCATCATTTTTCCCCTTTCCACACAACTAAAAACTGTCTGCTTATCATAGACGCAAGTAAAGTTATGACGTTTCAACTTGATCCGCTATTCGCCATCTTTGCTGACCCACCTCTGAGCAAAATCTGTTTGATTGGAGGCTAAAGCATCATTGGAAACCCTGATGAAGCACTCACCCTCGTTTATGAAATATTACTTGATATTTTGGAGAGAAATTTTGAACGCTATTTGGGAAATTTGGGAATTTACAAAGGTTCGTATGGGAAAGTTAGCATAGGACTTCTGTTATTACTGAGCGAACAAATCTCATGAAGTTCAGTTGTAATAAAATCACATTAGTCTGAAAGTTATTTGATTCCCTCATGATCATTTTTTGCCCATTTAATTTTCCAGGAACTAAACTGAATCCGTATATATGTCTTACTCATGTATATATGAAGATAATATTTAAGCAATAGACCACAAGTTTCTATGGTTTATAGGCTGATAAACCACGCGGGATGTTGATAGAACAAGAGAAGAATTTGTAAATCACGAGCCGCAGGCGAGTGATTTACGAATTCTTCGAGTGTTCTAGCAACATCCGCAAGTGGTTTATCAGCCTATAAACCACAGAAACTTGTGGTCTATTGCTTTTATATAATAATTGAGAAGACGCGCGATTTTTCCATGGGTTTACCGGCACAATAAACCATAGCTGATTGACCAATCAGAGCGCGCGCATTGATTTTGTTATTGTATAAACAGGAATAATACATATATGCAAGCAATGAACTCCTAACATTGGCTGATTTCATGATATGATTGTCTTCACTCACAACCCAAATGACTACAATAGAAAACAACGCTTGCTAATTATGCTATTAGTTTATTTTTGTTCAGTCGAATTACTTTCTTGTGATCTGAGTGTTGCCATACAATTAACGAGTTCAACAGTTAGCCCAAACATAACAAACTACAATGACATTTAGATTTTCTCTATCCGCTTAAGCTAGTTACAGCAACAAATTTAAAAACCGAGCGTGTTACATTTCATTCATCCCTTAAATTGCTATAACGAGAATAACAATGATTAATGATGTCACTAATTCTGCCCAACGCTTAAGAGGGTCGTCTGGTTAGGACTTCTCAAACATAAAGAACGTAGACATCAGCACAGACGCGTCCATCATTGTCACCCTCGGTGGAATTCACCAAATCCTCGCCGTACCACACGCGTAGCTGGGTTTGCGCTGACACGGAAAGAGGAGTGGAGAAGACCGACAGGATAATCTCAGGAGAAAACGAGTTATATCCGGGAAGTTTAGACCATTTCCCGGCTCTGTTCCCGATGAACTGGCTGGCGGGCAAGATTATCTGATTATTTGACCATGTTACGACGACGTCAACGAGATCTTTAAGGCCGTGACCACAGCCCCAGAAAGACCAGTGGTCTGTGTTGTATTTGTTACAGGTCACGTAGCCATACAGATGAACCAGTTTCACGCCGGCTACTTTACCACTAAGAGGAGCGTTAACAGCGCCATACTGGTTATATCTGGCGCTAAAACACACCGGTGAACCATTCGCCTTTATCCAGAACGCTAAGGAGTAAAGCAAAGTCATACTGTTGCATTAAAATACCAACTTTATATGACCATAGTTATAAAAGTTTTTGCTCGGCAAAATGGACAGATCACGGCCGCGCGCGGAACATTATCACTTGACCCTTCAATTCAGGCTATAACAGGACTTATAGGTGAACATCTACTCGCGCCACGCGACTCTTTGGAAACAGACAAGGCATCCGGTCCTGCGAAGGACTACATTATTATCAGAGAAGAGTTTCTTGTGTCAAATGCCACAGAAATCGGCGAGAAGCCTTCTGGCTCCATACACTGGATTGGGAAACAGTGATAACCATGCGTATATAACAGTTTTCGCGGTTTCTGACGCCATCTTGCTTGGGGACAAACACAGCAAAATGTGCAGTAAATTTATGAGGAAAGTTACTAAAAGTTCGACGCTCAATAACTTCAGAGTGACTGAGGTGCTGAGTATTAAGAGAGAGTTACAAGGGACAAATACCTCACAGAAGGTTTTATTGGCCTCATTTTATAAACATAGACTTGCTGTCAGGAGAGCAATTGCACAGATGATCTTAATTGTCCCGCAAATTGCAACTCGGTTTAACGGAAAAATGCTTGTAGAAACGAAAACCTTGATTGTGGCTTTTCTAGCTAGGCGGTTTCCCTCAAATTTGATCTTTAGATATTTGAACTGAGTAACTTTAGGGTTTAATTCATGAAGACTACAGAACTTCAATTTTTCCTGATTTTTTAAACGATTAGATTCAACAATTTCCCCCGTACATTAACTGTAATTTTTGTCGTATTTACCCCCAAGCAATATGGCGTCACCGGAAAAAAAGTGAAAAAGTCTTCCAAAACAACTGCTCAGTAATAAGACGAATAAATGTTCATAGTACATATTAAACTGATCAAAAACAGCATGTATTACCTGCTTGTGTTTGTGACTGGGAGGCAAGGAAAATCAGCAGAAAACACAAGATAACCTTCACTTCCATTTTGCAGTTGATCTACAATTAATAAAAGAAGTTACTGTGAACATCATACCACCATAATTGTAATTCATTTCATTGTGGAAGATTTTTAGACAGAATTGAAGCAGATTTCAATGGCTGATATTTGACTTCTAAGACTGATGAGAACGAAGTCACGTTTTTGAAACGTTCGTTTCATGAATCCAGGCCGCCTGGTGCGGCTCCAGCGCACGGTTTTACACTCTTAAAGGAAAATTAAATGAATATGTAAGATGTTTTGTAACTTTTCTTTTCAAGGGAGGTCAGTATCAACAGAAGGTAAATCAAGAAAAGCTGCTTTTATTCGGCCCTCTGGAAAGCTGTTAAAATTCAGACCTTTGTCGAAATGGTAGGTAGTTAACTGAAATTTTCAACGAAAAGGTTTTGAAACAACTTTGAACGTGCAGAATTGAAGTAACATGGGTGTTCAGAATAAGAAATTAGTTTATTGATTAGCTTCTCAAAGCTAGATCAAATAAGTACAGCCGTCTATCTTCTAGGTTGTGATAAACATGGTTCCTCTCCGGTAAAATTTTTTTTTCTATCCTCTCTCACATTTTTTAAAAACTTTTTTTTAGTATTATGCTAACTACAATCTGGGTAATGTTACTGTGAACATCATACCACCATAACTGTACTTCACTTCATTGTGGAAGATTTAAAAATTTTTAGCCAAAATTGAAGCACATTTCAATGGCTGATATTTCACTCCTAAGTTGAGAACGGGGTCACGTTTTTTAACCGTTCGTTTCATGAATCCAGGCCGCCTGGTGCGGATCCAGCGCACGATTTTAAAACTAAAAGGAAAATTGAATGAATATTTGAGATGTGTGTAACTTTTCTTTTCAAGGAAGGTACGTCAACAAAAGGTAAATCAAGAAAAGCTGCTTTTGTTTGGCCCTCTGAAAAACTCTTAAAATTCAGAACTTTGGAAATGGTAGATATTTTCATGGTAAAGATTTCGAAACAATAAAGAGTTAAACGTGCAGAATTGAAGTAACATGAGTATTCAGAAAAATATAATTAGTTAAATAATTTATAGCTTCTCAAACATCAAATAAGTAGTGTGGTCAAGCTTCCTGGTCGTGATAAATATGGTTCCTCTCTGGTAAAAACGTTTTCTCTATTCTCTTCCACATTTCGCAAAAAGATTGCATTGTAGTATTATGCTAACTACAATTAAGACTAACGAATCGGGATCAAGCGACTAATTTTTCTATTAAGGCGTCAATCTGGGAGGTGCATATAGCTCGAACAGGCGTCAACTCAAAAACAGTGTTAATCGATTTATTAAATATGTCAGTAGCACCGAAAAATGGAATCGGTTGTGAGTCACCCCTGAATATCATCCTTGATTAGTCAGGGACATTTCTGAATCTTTGAAGACCGAAGAAATCAGTTAATACAAGATATTGCGGACTTTTCAGTTACTGGGTCTTTCCACATCATTTACAGAAGTCGAGCGTTTGTGCCCACTTTGCGGCATTTGTTAACCAAGGAGGCTGAGGACATGACTTGTTGCTTAAATATCAAAATCACTTACCTTTAGGAAACTCAGTTACAACTCGTAGCACCTTGATAGACGACTGAACGTAGAACAAAAGAGAAGAAAATATAGAATCAAAACGGGAAAAAGCAAAGAACAGAGAGTGTTCTCCGAGTACTTACTCAGTCTCGCTGTTGAAACCTGAATGAGCCCCGTGTTGAGGAGCAGTCATTGTTAAACGCTGGATAGATTTGTTTACATGTCTTTTCTAATTGAATTAAGTCATCAATTCTTCATTAAATTTGTTTGTCAAGTTTATTAACTAAGCGTCATTAGTCTATACTTATTCCAAGTTTAACTCATCCTGAATAAACAAAAGTGTCTACAATAAATGATCGATACCATATTACTCATTTTTACAAACAAACAAGAAGACTTATTTGGCAAGATATGCTAATGAATGATCCAGATCTCTACTTAGATATATATAATCAAGCGTGGAACTAAAGAGCATGTTATTGACTTTGAGCCTGGGACGGGGGTCCAAGAAACGACCCTCACATCTCCACCAAACGTTTCTGGTTGAACCGATGTCGCAGGCATAATAACTTTATTTATTTTGAGTCTTCGTGCATTGTGTCGATGACTGACGAGACTCTTAAGTGATTCTTTATCTGAACCATCATTCTTGAATTTGTTTAAAAATGAAGAGCTGTGTTTAAAATTGGCAATCATGACAGCTGGTGCATGGCTTTGCTGCGTCACTGTCTCATTAGATCACGAGTAAGGAAGATTTACGTGATTAAGTCGTGTTTACTGGTTGGTCCAACAACGATAATAGACTTAAAACGATTCAGTTTGTTTATGAAGAACAGCTGATACATTGCCTATTTTTAATCTACAATCAACACAGTTTTAAGTTTTGCTTGGCCTCAGAGCATATCAGCTGTTACTGCCTTATTCGATCACGAATGTGGAAGTTTTGCGTGGTTAATGCGTTTGTTTGTCACCGTGAAGGACAAATTGACTAGGTGCCCTTTCTTGACTAATTTATTTGAGACGAACAGCTGAGTATATTTACTTATTTTTCGATCTGCAATCACATCCCTTTCTAATGGGCTTTTCGTATTATCCACGCCATTAAGATCACGAAACTCTGTGTGATTAAAGTATTCGTTTGCCACGCTAGCGTGAATGAACTTTTCTTGTTCTTTTTCCTCTGTTTTTAGTCAGTATATCAACAGTATTATATGGCTTGTGTTTGTAGGTCTCACTCTCGGTTAACTAGCAACTCCTGTCGGTTAGCAACACCTGAAGAAATTAACAACGAGTAAACGAGGCATTTGTCGGAAAGCTTAAATTCTTAGGGGCTGTGCAATACTTTCGAAGAAAGAAAAGGAACCAAAGAGCTATTGAGAAATGGAAAATAGATGGTGGAAAATAGATTGTGGAACTTTTTTTTTCATTTTTTGAGGAATTTGTTTTGTAGGCACCCCTAAAACCACACAAACCGGAAATCTACAAATTTGGGGGTTACGTTATGCTTGCTCAAACTTCGCACATCATAAAACAATTACCTTATTCTTTCAGGATTACTGCATTATTTTTCCCCTTTCCGCACAACTTAAAGCTATTTGCTTATCTTTAACGCAAGCAAAGTTATGACTTTTAACCTGGTCCTCTAAAAAATGTCTTTGCTATTTTTGCTGACCCACTTCTGAACAAAATCTGTTTGTTTGGAGGCTAGAAGCATCATTGGAAACCCTGATGAAGCACTCACCCTCGTTTATGAAATATTACTTGACACTTTGAAGAGAAATTTTGATCGCTATTTGGGAAATTTGGGAATTTACAAAAGTTCGTATTGGAAAGTTAGCATAGGACTTCTGTTATTAGTGAGCGAACAAATCTTATGAAGTTCAGTTCTAATAAGATCACATTAGTCTGAAAGTTATTTGATTCCCTCAGTCTTTTTTGCCCCTTTAATTTTCCAGGAACTAAAATGAAACCGCTTTATCGCTTACTCATGTATATATGAACATAACGATATACCGAAATAATACATACACAGGCAATTAACTCTTAACATTGGCTGATTTCATGATATGATTGTCTTCACTCACAATGACTACAACAGAAAACAACACTTGTTACTTATGCTCTTAGTTTATTTTTGTTCATGCAAATTACTCTCTTGTGATCTGCGTATTGCCATACAATTAACGAGTTCAACAATTAACCCAAACAAACTACTATGAGGTTCACATTTTCCCTATCCACTTAAGCTAGTTATAGCATCAGATTTAAAAACCGAGCATCGTTACATTAAATTTATCCTTTAAATAGCTATAACAAGAATAACAATGATTAACGATATTAGAAATTCTGCCTGGAGCTTAAAAGGGTCGTATGGTTAGGACTTCTCAAACATAAAGAACGTAGACATCAGCACAGACGCGTCCGTCATTCGGTCGCCCTCGGTGTAATTCACCAAATCCTCGCCGTACCACACGCGTAGCTGGGTCTGCGCTGACACGGAAAGAGGAGTGGAGAAGACCGGCAGGACAATCTCAGGGGAAAGCGAGTTATACCCGGGAAGTTTAGACCATTTCCCGGCTCTGTTCCCAATGAACTGGCTGGCGGGCAAGATTATCTGATTATTTGACCATGTTACGACGACGTCAACGAGATCTTTATAAGGCCGTGACCACAGCCCCAGAAAGACCAGTTGTCTGGGTTGTATTTGTGACAGGTCACGTAGCCATACAGATGAACCAGTTTCACGGCGGCTACTTTACCACCAAGAGGAGCGTTAACAGCGCCATACTGGGTATATTTGGCGCTAAAACACACCGGGGAACCATTCGCCTTTATCCAGAACCCTAAGGAGTAAAGTAAAGTCATACTGTTGCATTAAAATACTAACTTTATATGACTATAATTATGAAAGTTTTTGTTCGGCAAAAAGGAGAGCTCGGTCACGGCCGCGCGCGGAAGATTATTACTTGACCCTTTAATTCAGGCAACAACAGGACTTATAGCTGAACAACTACTCACGCCAGGCGACTCATTTGGAGACAGACAAGGCAACCGGTAAAAGAAAATCCTTCGGGAAAACAAAGTAAGGCATCGAAGGACTACATTATTATCAAAGAGGAGTTTCTTGCGTCAAATGCCACAGAAATCGTCGAGAAACATTCTGGCTCCATCGATACTGGATCGGGAAACGGTATATACCGTTTTTCTGACGGCATCTTGCTTGGAGGCAAACACAGCAAAATGTGAAGCAAATTTATTAGAAAAGTTAAAAGTTTGAAGACCAATAACTTCAGAGTGATTAGGGTGCTGGGTATTAAGTGGCTTACAAGGGACTAATACCTAACAGAAGGTTTTGTTGACCGAATTTTATGACCATAGACTTGCTGTCAGGCAGTTTTAATTTTCCATACAAATATCTCTAAATTGTCCCGAAAATTGTGACTCGGTTTTAACGGAAAAAATGCATGTAGAAATGAAAACCTTGATTGTGGCTTTTCTAACAAGGCGATTTCCCTCAAACTTGATCTGTAAATATTTTAACTTGGTAACTTTAGTTTTTAATTCATAAAGACTTCAGAAATTCAATTTTCCCTGAGTTTTTAAACATTAGAACCAACCATTTTCCCCATACATTTACTGTAATTTTTGCCCTATTTACCCCCAAGCAATATGACGTCAGAAAAAAGTGAAAAAGTCGAATAAAACAACTGCTAATAATACAAATAAATGTTCATGGTACATAAACTGATCAAAGAAACATGAACTACCTGCTTGTGTTTGTGAGGAGGCAACGAAAATCAGCAGAAAACACAACACAACCTTCACTTCCATTTTGCAGTTGATCTACAATTAATAAAATAAGTTACGATGAACATCATACTACCATAATCGTAATTCACTTACTTCACTTGCGGAAGATTTTTAGACAGAATTGAAGCAGATTTCAATGGCTGATTTTTGACTCCTAAGATGAGAACGAAGTGACGTTTTTGAAACGTTCGTTTCGTGAATCTAGGCCGCCTGGTGCGGATCAGTCAAGCGCACGGTTTTACACTCTTGAAGGAAAATTAAATGAATATTTAAGATGTTTGTAAGTTTTGTTTTCAAGGAAGGTATATCAACGGAAGGTAAATCAAGAAAAGCTGCTTTTATTCGGCCCTCTGAAAAGCTGTTAAAATTCAGACCTTTGTCGTAATGGTAGGTAGTTAACTGAATATTTTCATCGGAAAGGTTTTGAAACAACTTTGAAAGTGTAGAATTGAAGTAACATGGGTGTTCAGAATAAGAAATTAGTTTATTAATTAGCTTCTCAAAGATCAAATAAGTAGAGCCGTCTAGCTTCTAGGTTGTGATAAACATGCTTCCTCTCCGGGTAAAATTGTTTTCTCTATCCTCTCCCACATTTTTAAAACTTGTTTTTAGTATTATCCCAACTACAATTCAACATTAAAGAATCGGGAACGAACGATTTATTTTTCTACTATGGCGTCAATCTGGGTAATGCATATAGCTCGAGCCGGCGTCACCTCAAAAGCAATATTAATCGATTTTTTAAATATGTAGCAATCAACACAGTTTTCAGTTTTGCGTGGCCTCAGTGCATATCGGCTATCACTGTCTTATTTGATCACGAATGTGGGAGTTTTGCGTGGAGAATTTGCTTGTTTGTCACAAGGACAAATTGACTAGGTGCTCTTTCTTGACTAATCTAAGATGAACAGCTGAGTCATTATATTTACCTATTTTTCGATCTACAATCACATCTAATGTGCTCTTCGTGTTAGCCACACATTAAGATCACGAAACTCTATGTGGTTTAAGTATTTGTTTGCCACGCTAACTTGAATGAACTTTTCTTGTTCTTTGTCATCTGTTTTAAGTCAGTATATCGATCAACGTTATTATATGGCTTGTGTTTGTAGGTCTCACTCTCGGTTAACAAGGAGTTAATATCAACTATTTTTCCGTCTACTGAACCATGATGTCCATTTCAGTTCTGCGTGAATATTTTGCGTATCAACTGCATCATTTGGTCAGCAATTTGGCGAAGGTCTGTTTAAGCGTAATGCTTTTGTTTTCATATTTAATAGAGATATCCTGTATACTTTAAATCTTAATTTGTTTAATTTCTTAATATAGCTTTGACATGTAAAATAGCGGCTAAGATCTCTTTCTTTAACAGCAGGCGATTTACATTTCTTGGAATATACGACACGAAGCCTCAAATGGACTCGAAAGCAGAGCCGGCAAAAATCACCAAAGTTGGGATTCATCGCTTTAAGTGTTACCAAAGCAGAGTTGGTGGAATCTCAAAAGGCTCCCTTTTTCCCGCTCTGACTGCGGTTAAAAATAAAAACTTGTTTTGCTAATTGAAGGCGCAAAAAGCTAAAAGATGATAAATTTATTTTTTCTATGATTAAAAACAGCGAAAACCTGACCGAGATGACATTGTTTGTCTCGATAAAAGTGCTTTCTGAACTGCGCTTATTCTCGTGAAGAGTTTCAGGAGACATACAACTCTACGGAATTACTGTGTTTCGTCAAACTACCAGCGAATTTACTATCGTACCGACACAATTTTAGTAAATCAAATATCGTACCTCCGAGTCTGTATCAGTTCAGCGTGGAGGTTGAAGGTACTCTTGCAGGCACAAACCTAAACGGTAGAAACAAGAATCAGTGTGACCGTATGATAAGGAATAATTACACTACTGAAGCGAAAATTGCAGCCTTACGTCGGGAGCAGTCTCAAATTGCCCAGAAAACTGCACAGACGATCGAGTCAGGTATAATTTTTTTGAAGGTAACCTAACTTTGTTTTTATTAGCATTTTACTGATGGACTTCTCGTCAGAACAAGTTTGTAAAACAACGGGGTATTGTTCAAAAACATATTGTTTGTAATATAGCGATGTTTCCCGTGACGTCACGCACGAGTCACGTGGGGTTGTTTATTTCTGTGGTTGGCAAAAACACGACATGGCTTAATGTTTCTTACTAAAGTTATTGCCAAAGCAAAGGGTTCGTGGAGAGAATGCCGTTGAGCTTCTGCGTAATAAATTGTACAAATCGGTTCACAAATGCATCGGGAATAATTTTTTTTAGATTTCCTGAAAGTGTACCGAAGCGGACCGCTTGGATCGATGCAATTCCACTGCAATTCGTAGGAAGGAGTGGACGCCGTCCGAGTCTTCGCGAGTCTGCATTGTTCACTTCTTGTCGGGTATGAAACTAACAACTGCGTAAGCCGAATAGTAATAAGTGAACGGTTGAAACAACCATAAATTCTCTCTTTTGTACCGTGTCTTGAATTTCTAAGCTATTCATCGAATTTAGGAAGTAAGATTCGCGCTCGTATAACTTAATTTAATTACATTCTAACTAAGTGAAGCGTACCCTTCAAGATTGCATTATATGAACTGATTATTTGGAACTTGAACCCGCTAGTCGTTTCAAGAATGCAATAATGAATTGATTATTCGAATATTGAACTCGATCGCTCGATCCAAGAATACGGCTAACGGTTTCCGTTTTCGAAAAATCAATTCACTTTTGCGACTAGTAGATTTGGAACCTACTAGTCTTTTCTAGAATGCAGTAGTGAATTGATTTTTCGAAAACGGAAATCTTGGATCGAACGACCGAGTTCAATATTCGAATAATCAATTCATTTTTGCATTATTGAAACGACTAGCGGGTTCAAGTTTCGAACAATCAGTTCATTAATGCAATCTTGAGGGGTACGCTTCTTTTAGTTTGACTGTAAATCGAATCGTGCTGGAGAATTTTTAATGTGCTTTACGTCCTCTTCAGGGAAGACTAGCGATGAACCAATAACTTTCCCTTTAATGAAGCAGTGAGGAATATTGTCTCCAACTGAATGACACTGGCACCAGAATAGTTTAACGTGGTCACTGATCAGTGACAAACTGATACGCTTCAAGTTACTTGAAGGCCTTCGTGTTTCGATTAAATACGTGTACAGATCCCCAAATGTTAAATCTGGCCAAGAACTGGTATTATATGTCCATCTTTTCAAATAATATGGGTGGGAAAGGCTACTTGCACCTTTGTTGTAGCTTAATTTAAAATGATATCGCGATCTTGCAACAGGATCGAGCTTATTTACGTACTCGGAATCGCACGCGAAAGTCCCGAAAACAGAATGAAGCCGGCTTTTTGCCAACCATCAAAGTGCGCATATCTAAGAATGACGTCAATGTTTATAAACAAGAAACATCGCTATTCGGCAGAGAGTTTGTTTTGTAGTCGACTGTAACCCAAATAGTTGAAGAAACCTTCGTGATTCCATATTGTTGGTAGTTTTAGTATTTTATAATGATTCCAAATAAATTTCAAGACGATGATGACATACAGTCATATGGAGAGTGAAAACTGTTTCCATCGCTCAGTATTGATAAACTTAATTTAAAATATTGCGGTTCTGGATGACTGACTAGTTTATTTGACGGGTGCCGAAGTCTATGTGTAAATTGCATTCGTTCAGTTTCAGCACTGAATACTCAAACTTATCTATACTTTTCTGATGTATTGGCGTTCTTTCACTGAGAATGCCTTTCTTTTATTGGCTGCGCCTTCACTATCTAGTTTGCAGTATAGTAGGTAATGGCTGTGCCAGCACTAAGAGAGTTTACTGGGTTAATTTTTAGACAACCTGGTTATTTATAACTTAACTCGGTCAAGGGTTGGTTATAATGAAATAACGCGATTATATTTTATGAGCGGCCGCACTGAAACTGGTTATGAAGTGGGTGAACTCAATATTAACGTCATGAGATAAGAAAGGCAGAGAACCATGATCTTATATTCTCGATTGGTTTTTTTAATGTTTTTGTTTCCTTTCTCTCTACTAACGGCTAAGCTCTAAGTAATGCGCTCTACGCAAATTTCCAAGGCAATCCTTTCGAGCATGATGTTAATTTTGCCTGGATGTCAGTGTTTTCCATCGCCGTCGAATGAGTCGTCCTCAAATTAATTAGACTGTGTCCGAGAAATCAGCGATGGTTTGAGGAAATCACCAGAAATCCTGCCATGCATGGCTTTTATAAAGAGCACTTTCGAATGTGCTTCAACTCCCTTCAAGCCCTTTGAAGTATTCTGTCACCAACAGAAAAAATGGCTTCCGTGAAGCGTAAAGTTCCTTGCCAAGTTCACTGATTTGAAAAAGGTGACGAATATTGAGAACAGACACCAGTAACTCGCTTGAGTAGCAGAACTGTTGCTGGAACTGTTATAAATGTTACCAGACGCCATATTCAGAGGCTGACATGCAGGTGTATTTACCGCGGCGAACAAACTTCACACGCAGACCGTGATGGTTGACAAATTTCGCGAAAGCGCTGGTCGGACTGCTTATAAGAGACCACTAACCTAGGTTAAACAAAGCAGAGAGGCAGTTGAAATTACCCTAACCCGGTTGAAAAATCTACTGTTCTTCAATTAATTTCCGTGATAACAGTCCCTCAGTTTTACTACAACGATTAGCCGAAATTAGCGGCCTCATCGCGATGTTTCGGTAACACCGTTAACTGTAATTGATTAATGCTCGTGTTTACATGAGAACCGTTGTCTCGCTTAACATTACCGAAGGTGTTTTTTTTTTACAGACTCCGTTAAGCGACTTAAAAATTAGTGGCGGATTTAGGGGAGGGGCCCGGAGAGCAGACAACAATATGCCGTACCCTGGGTGCTTGAAGTAGGCCACAATTCTGATTTGGGAAAATGATTACATTTAAAATCAGTGCGCAGAAAACATTTGGCGCGAACATTTCCGTATCTCTGGGCAAACGTTTCAGTCTTTCTGCAATTTGATTAGTTTGTTACGTGACACATGGGCTATTCCAGTGGATAAGCGAGTAGCTGTTATATTTTTGGTTTGACAGCGCTGTCAGATGAATGACCATAAGAAACTCCTCATTGGCCAAACTTAATTATACCAACTCGCTTAAAAGTACCTAAACTGTTCACAGCTCTCTATGTTGTCGTATTCTTATTCTGAGAAAATCACAATTAAGAGAACTGGACGCCAGCGCAAAACGGAACCCTTGACTGGGTAGAGGGTAGGGACCAAGAAAAAAAGAGGGGCTGTAGACATTTGAGAATAAAATGTGAATTTCCCGTTTCTCTAGAACCGGAAAATTCCCTTTGGTTGAAGGGCGATAAAAGTGCCATCACCATGACAACGGCTAATCATGATTGCGTCCAGTTGCGTTTTGAGGGATGCAACAGTTGTTATCACTGATTTGTTAATCAATCAATCAATATATTTAACGTGGTCAGTAGGCTTAACTAAAAAGCTAGTTTACACGTACGCCACGTAAAAGCAAGAAATTATTAAAGCCTTTTGAAGATGTATAAATTTAAAATAAATTAAGATTAAGAACTAGCTAATATTAAAATATCAAAATTCAACAATGTTGTCACCAAGTTCAAATGTACAAAATATGATCATTAAAAGCGGTAAACATTGATTAAGGACAGATCCACATTCCACTCAGGGTCCTGTGGAGTTTAATGTTTTTAAGTTGTTTTTTAAAATGGTGTATATTTGTATCTTTGGAGACTCGTACGGTATATAGCGTTCCACAATTTCGATGCAGCGTATCTCCATCCGAAAGTTGTTGATTTAACTTGTGGAAGGTCCAGTATTGTGGTGCCCCTAAGGTTATAAGTAGAGCACCTTGCTGTTGTAAGATCACGTAAGCTTGCAGTGCGCAATAATTTCGCTAATCGTTGTTCACGAAGACTTGAGACACCGATAGGCCTACAAAGTTCCTCATAAGGCAAGGACTTATCTCTAAAAACAAAACGGAGCGCTCGTTTGTTCACCATTTCTAACTTGTTAGCTGAACTGCCACGTTTCAGAGCAGTAATTAAAGTGTGTTAGAATAATAAAATTTCTTCTGATCTAGTCTCAAATTAAAGGCGGCAGCCTGCATCCTTTCTAATACAGCGATTTGTTGACTGACTTTTCTACATTATTTTGGCGATGTGCTTTTCAAAATTTGTTTTTCATATTAATACTGGATAAACAGAATGTACTCTAACAGTTTGTCTCCTGTTTGCTTTGCATCTTATTTTATTTAATTTCTTAAGCTTTGACATGAAAAATACCGGCTAAGGTCTCCTTCTCTAACAGCAACCGATTTACATTTCTTGAAAGATATGACACGATGCCTCAAATGGACTCGAAATCGGGGCAGAAAGTACTTAAGTTGGAATTCATCGCTTTAAATGTTACAAAGCTTTCAAAGCTGGTTGGAGTAATGATCAACGGTATTTTGTATAAGTAAAGGCGTGCGCATTGTACCACTTTGGTCAGCCATGTTGGAATAAAACTTGGATCCTGTTTACTAAGCTGTTTTATCCAGATCAATCGTGCTATCAGATCAAGAACATTACAGTTGGAATCTCAAAGGCCTCTCTTTCTCCTGTGTTCTGACTATGGTTAAAAATCAAGACACGTTTTGCAAATTGAAGGCGCAAAAAGCTAAAAGACGCTAAAACTAATAACACGTCCGTTTTAATATGAAAACCTATGTGCAACGCCCCAAGAGTGACTTTTTTTGGTCTTCCTTTTCTCACGTGCATCTATTCTATGAAATAACTCGCCCGCAAAGAGCAAACCGAATGTTGTTTCTTTGAAATCTGCTCTTAAAGCAAAATCTGATATTTTAAACAAAGTAACACTTAATGGAGTGCAGGGAACACAGAAAGACACTATATATTATCATAATAAAGTTTCCATATAACGCTCGCTCCGATTGGCTGAAACAACATGCTTTATTAGAGAACAGAGCACGAGTTGATGACATTAAGCTGGCTTTCAAATTTCTGCCGTTGACAACAGTAGTGCAAAAACTGTACGAAAATAACAAGTTTTGCTAGATTCCGACAAAACAAGTAGCGAAATAAACAAATGCTCAACCTGGAGTATTCTTCTAGGAAAGACATCAGAATATATTACGAAGGCAGAAATTATACTTATAAGCAAAACAACGGCAGAGAATATCATGGAGCTGTCTCTGTTTATGATGAGATTTATTTTTGTAAAATTGCTCAAACAATACTTACATGCAGTGTAGTAACGCTCGCTTGCTAAGTAGCGACGGCTCAGGTCATCTCAACGAATTGAACCTCAACAATTCCATATATCATCGCTCACCCGACGAGTAATCAGTTGAAAGCTTGCTCCTGTACTCGGAGTTGAACAAGTGCGTTCAGTCTAGCCTTTCCAACTTCACTTATGTCCAGAAATGCAGGTTAATGAGATTCAATGCTCGTTATGAATTAGCATCACCAAGTGTCATTTTCATATTGCTTCATATTTGATAAAATTATGTGTTTTTTGGTGACTTTTTAGGAAAGGGGACACTTTGAGATGCTTATCATAAAGAGCACGCATCTCATTAACCCCCATTTCTGGACATATCTGTCCAACTTTGACGTTAGTTCGAGCAATCTTGCTGCAAGCAGGTAAAAGCCGTAAATAACTGTAGGTTCTTTCAAATACAACTCAGCATTTGGCATTTTCATCCGCAAGCTTTGAGCGCCTTCTTGGAAAAGGCACCTTTTCGTGAGTGACAATGCGGCTGGATTCCTCTGGACCAACAACCTTTACATACCTGCCTTTACGTCCTGATTAAACCGGCTTAACTATTAAAAAGCGAACTTTGTAGGCATTGTTCTTCTATCAGCTCGAAAGCAGCTAGAAAGCGAAAACAGCTTAGCTTAAGTCCAGCTGAACAATTCTAACAAGGAATGTGATTGGCTTATTTTAGCGTGCTTTATCAGAGATTAGTACACGGCTGACGCCACTTTTATTCCTTTGGAAAATAAAGTTTGGTTAGCAAATGCGTGGGGAAATTATTGAATGCTTTATCATAAAACAAATACTAAAGAAGCATCGACTCTACGTACCTTATCTGACGTAAGTTGGAAAGCAAAGTGCGCATGAGCTACCCCAGGTATCTTTTTCTGGGAGGATGTGCCACTTCACTCATTCCTTTTTGTCTTCTATTATTTTTGTTTTGTTTTGTTATTCATTTCTAATCAGAAGTCTCTTCGAAACACATTTTAAGATAAAAACTAGCGAAAAAATACGACGTTTCGATCTCGCTGAGATCTTTTGAAGTAGAAAATAAATAAATAGACCTTATTCCAAAATGTCCGCTATTTTAGTATTTTTTTTGTTTACTTGAAAATTAGCCCTTGTTGCCTCGTTTAAAGGAAAATATTCTTTTGAATCCCGAGTTTGAGAACGAGGCAGCAAGAGCTAATTTGTATGTAAACAAAAGAACAGTAAAATGATGGCCAGTTTGGAAAAAGG
>JAHPZR010000804.1:42500-100000 GCA_019787425.1 Platygyra sinensis | reverse complement strand
TAGAAGAGCTCTGTAAATCGAGGTCCGGCAGATTGAAAGTGGGGACGAAAGTGGACTCGGGAGATAGTCACATGACAAAATCCTCGCTTGCTGCCCTGACATGGCTGTTATTGTAACAAATAATCATGTTCTTAAAGCTCAATTTCTTGTTGTAATAATTGAATTGGCTAATTTAGCATTATTTGTTTTCTTCTATGATCGCCAGAGAATACGTTTATCATATAAAATAGATATTGCAGTTGTAACTGATAGATTGATACATGTACCTGCGGAAGGCCTATGTAACATATGAATTATAATTTGATTATTCATTATTTGTTCATCATTACCCATTAAAACTGGACAGATAGGTACTCATTTCTACAATCAGTAACTGTTGTTTTACGGTTTTGTTATTTGTCGTAAAAATCAATAAATACTTCTATAATAAGTACAGTGGCCCGTCGAAATTGTTTTCCAACGGAATTGTTTTCACAATTATGTCGAATAGAGCTGTAGATACGGTGTTGGGGTGAATGGAAGAGTAAAGAGACTAGCAAAATGGGTTCACCGAATGTGCATGTGTCTATTGCTGCGTCAAACTGGTGCTCCAGTTGTCCGCGTAAAGTACATAATGTTACTCATGCACAAATGATTGAGACAGTGACTTTAACCACACACTTCAACCTTACCTCAAGATAACCTGGGGCAAATATCATTAAGTATTATTTTTTTTCTTCTGAAACAAGTCCCTAAAAAATAAAATATGCGATGATCAAAAATGATAAACAAAGAGATTGTGATGAGGCTGATGCTGCAGATCGCAGTAAACTTGGTGTTGGAAATTCGGCTAAACATGGATCGCTGAATTCTTCTGGAGAAGGGGAGGACGCATCACCTAAAGAAAGACAAAAGTAAAATTTGCTTAGTAAAACTAAAATGTCAACATCTAGTTAAATTGTAGCTGTTTGTAATACTTCCAAGGCTCTATTTGCAGTGCAGGTGGCATTATGGTATTAGCTAAACTGTGGATAAAGTGAGGTTGAGAAAACTGAAGAATCAACGCCAAGGGAATCCGCAAGTACGGGCCACAAATAATTTCGCCGATGGTAACTAAGGTCACTTAGCGAAAGGAAAAAATTCAGGATGTTTAGATTAATTCTGAACATATCCGCTTACATCATAGAAATAAAAACCTTTCTTTACTCCTTGAATGCCTACACACAGAAACAGTCAGATATGTCCAGGATTGAACGCAAATGAGATTCAAATTCCTTATGATAAGCATCACAAAGTATCCTCATTGGTAATATGAAAATGCAGTTAACCCTGCCAAATATGAAGTACTAATTAAACAATACTTGTGTTCAATCCTGGGCATAAAAGATACAGTGCACCACACAACTTGCAAATAGCTTTCCATATACACGTTTTTAGTCCTTGCTGTCGTTGTTTTTTGGCGGTTGTTTACAGTTTTTTATTCATGTTTTGAATAAATATGATAATGTTACCCGCTTGTTGATCTACGCTTCCTTGACAGAAAGGATTGAAATCATCAAACACCAGAGCAAACTCAAGGGAAGATGTTCTACTTCCGTTAGAACAGCTTGTTGTTATAAGATCTCTGAGACACCTCTTAGACTGAGTAAATTTACTGCAAAAGAATGAAAAGAATTTAATGACTTTGTCAGACACCAAGGTGGCTTGTACAAAGCAAATAACTGATTTAAATTGATTTTAAATAACATAACATATATAACTTTATTATTTATATAGCGCAAAATACATTGGTATATGATCTAATGCGCTTTACATTAAAATGATTATAATACTACAGTGAGATGGACTGTGGCTAAATAGTTAGTAAATGGTTACGAGGTAAAAAAATATTATATCAATGCTAAAATATTATAGGTTAAAAGCTAAAGGCTAATTTAAAATGATGAGTTTTTAATCATGCCATAAAAGTTTTGAGACTGCCCAAAGCTCTCAACTCGTCTGGAAGGGCGTTCCACAGGGTCGGCGAGGCTGCAAAGAACGCCCTGTTTTCAATTCAACAATTCACAATCAAATAGAAAACAACCTAGCTATAGTTACTTATGAATGTTATACTTCTCTTGATCATTTCTGATGTACAAGAGGTTACAATTTTCTAAATCCCAAATATATCAGAAAGGTGAATTGATTAACATGACTTGAAAGGAATCGAACCTATGACATGAAAAAAAACCTCTGTTAAACGAAGTTCTCTATGAGTTCTCGTAGCTCAGGGGATAGTGCCCCCGCCCGGTGTTCGGGAGGTCATGTTCGATTCCTGTTGGGGAATTCATCTTTCCCCCACGCTAGTGTCATGTTGTTCAATTCACATTTCATTACCGAGATCAAAACTCACAATTTTTGTTCACTCATCATCCCAAGTACAACTAAAATTTTGACATGTAAAAATATTCTTAAATTTGAACCTTGTTAAAATAACAGTATCAGGAGTGACCTTTTTATTGTAAAAATCTATAGAAAAATTTTCTAGGTAGTCCCTTCAGGGAGCTTACAAAGCATCTCTGCTATCAATGATCATCAATAGCATCCCTATAGCTTTTACCGTACTAAAATACACAATAAAAGGATATATACAATAATAAAAACATAAATATAGGAAAGTACATTACAACAAATATCAAAAGCCTAACTACCACAGCAATATTTTCAAATTTATTTACACAGTATTTATTAAAAACCGTACTTCCGCCATGATAATTAAACTATCTCCTGGATGTTTCCGTTCTTATTACAGACAGATGTAAAAGATTGCTCTGTGGGGCTGAGCAAGTACAATGTACTTATTGAAAATCGTTTTTAAGACAAGACAAAGTTTGGCATCAAATTACTAAGAATTAAAAATGTATAGCGCAATGACAAATCAAAACACTCAGAATTTAGACACAAACCTGCAAAGGCTTGGATCCGAGACATTGGCTTGAAACGCTTCATCGAACTCCTTCAAACATTTTACTTCTTCTTCTTGGAAGCCTGGATCACATTCAAGATGGTCATGATCGTGCGAAGACGAAGCTTTTGGTGCCTCTAACATGCCTTGACAGTAGAAATCCTCAGGTTGTGTTTGATTCAGAGATTGTTCCACTTGTATTTCGATATCGGCGTCTGCGATGATGCCGTACTTTTCAAGACAGGAACGTAGCATGCAGACTATACAATCTTGCATGTTGACGTATTTCACGCTGTAAGGTTAAAATAATATGATGCCTCTAAACAACAAAAACAAAAAAATGACCAAGGCAAGCGCGCCGGTCTGCCTGTTACAGTAGCTACGACCAGTGGTGTTTCTTCTGCTTCTTTTGAGTTACAAAAGTCAGGTGAAACTCTATTTAGTAACCAAAATTCTTTGGACTACAATGGGAGAATAATGGAGAATGTTTTCTCGCCGGACGAAACTCATTGCGATTGATCCGTAATTTCAGGACTTGCCCGCCAATTTTCTCCCACTTAATTGGCAGACGCGACCGGTTTTTTAAGACAAAAAAAAGATTTACTTCAATTGTAAAAAAACAATTATGTCACATTATATCAAGTTAGTTGTGGGTTTTTCAGTCACACACCTGCAGTTTCCTTGTGGATCCGCCTGCAGACTTCTTACAAAAAGAGTAATGCATTGTCGAGTTCTATTTAGTTGAGCAATCACGGAGCACCGACCAATGGCATCAAGTACTTCCTCATTGGACTGGTCATCTGGTAGATAGTAACCCTCTTCACTGGGCTCTTTTTCTGGTTGGAAAGAAATGTCAAATGGAAACAGCATATGTTATTTGAATGCGTCCATTCTTTTCCCTTTTAATTGGAGCATTTACTGCTCCCAGTTCGATCTGAATTCTTAGAAAACTACCTTATACTGATTCAAGTATTCTGTCTTCACATAATCTTTAATTTTCACGATTTTAATCAAGAATATTATTTTTAGCAAACCCCGTATTCCATAGCATTAATGTTTCAGGTGGCCCCGAAATGTGAGTTGTTGATTTTATATTTTTACCAACTTGTTTCATAGCTGACGCAGATCTCCTACCTTCTTCATTTGAGGAGACATTACAGAATGGATTGTAGTCATCAAATGCAGACTGTAATATTTCTGCGGCGTCTTTATCAAAATGACAATGTTCATCTACTGCTTCTTTCAAGCATACCTTAGCGTCCGCAAATTCTCTGTTGACATGGTAAAAATGAAAATGAGAAAATCATTGGTGCGTATAGAAATGTGTCATACGTCCAACCGCGCATGAGTGAAAGCGCATAAAGTATATTAGTAAAATCCAACTAGTGGTCTATTATCAATGCTGCGTTCTGATTGGTTGAGCTATTTGTTACAGCCCACTAGTAGCGAAAAGCACCGGCTTTGAACACCAAAACAATGGCTTTAACTAGCGAAAGATGTTTTGTCTCGATATTTTTTTGACCAACTAGTTGAATTTTACTAAAACAATTATTCCTCTCGCCCTCATGGGCTCTGAGTCAATAGCCCATTCGGGCTCGAGGAATAATTGTTAAATAACAGGATATAACAATAAATGATTAGGGGATGGATAAATTATATGTTGACCTGAACAGATTTCAGATCAAACACAGCTAGACAAGTGTTTGTGCATACACATAATTAACACTACTATTTCCAGAATGTAATGCACATACTTGCAAAGTGTTTCATCTGCTCTGTTGCTCCTGAATTTTGTTTGAAATGTATTTCCACAATCTTGAGATTCATCGTAGAATGTTTCATTGCAAGGGATCTCTTTCTTCTTTTCGTCCGTTAGAACTGGTGCGGAAAACAACCCATCCTTACAATAGAAGTCTTCAGACTTAAGCTGCTTGGCTGCCTCGTTTAAAAATGCTTCTATTTTATTGTCTGCGACGTAATCCTTTACACACTCTCTGACATAATCCTTCGTGCATTCAACCATCCTGCTATAAATACCTCTGAAAACGAACAGTAGAAATTTAATTATTCCATATCTATAAGAGTGTAAGCATACAGGAAGCAGTAACTAGCAAGCAGAATTATTCTAGAATTATTCTAACTCATTATGGCGGTTGACATTTCTAAGGTTCGCAAGCGAGCGAGCTTAGCGGGCATTGTTGCCACTGAAATCTTGAGGAAGTATTATGTTTACATCCTTCTGGTCCACTCCTAAATATTTATGGTTAATACTTAGTTTTTAAGGATTAGGGACAGACCATAAGAAACATAAGGGGTGAAAAAAAAATCATGGAAGGGAGGGAGACTGAAAAAAAAATCGTGTAAAGATAGAAGTAAAGAAAAAAATTTCCTGCAGAGTGAATTGCATTGTGCCGGGCTTTCATACTGTACTCGCCAGAAGGGCACATTGGCAGGCACTTTATACTGCGGTTTTAATTTCTTGGTTCTGTTGGAGTCCCAATTCACCTGGTTTTCTCTACAATTAGGAAAACGGGCACGTTTTCCTTTCAAGGGTGGTATATTTTGTGCGCATGCATATTGAGCGACCCCATCATGGACATTAATAGCCAAACATCCTTGCGGAAAAATCTTTACGGATAGCTATGGCTTAAACGTGATAAGAAAAAACATGTACTTTTTACAGTCACCCTGCGTGATTCGTTTGCAATTAGCAATCCTCGGCATATAGGAGTGATTACACAAATGGCATGTATAATTGACGATTGTAGACACATATGTGCACGCTCATGGCGATTCCTGACAATTATATCCCCTAAGATGGCCCTTAGGATCAAAGTTGTTCAAACGTCGTAATCAAAGACAATCGTAAAGGTGCGTTTAGTATGGGCTGTTTAAATCTCTTTTAGGTTTTTGACAAAATAAACGGCGCATTATCATTCAAGTCCAATAGATACGTTAAATTTATCTATCATATTTCCCCCGAAGTATGATTTTGACACTAAAGCAAAACAACCGTGTGAAAGAAAAAAGAAAATTGTTTGAAGCCCGTTCTAGGCAATCATGTTGTGGCGAGTGCCAAGATTAAAATTGCGACAGTAGAATATATCCCTCCCCCCTCCCACCCAAAAAAAATCATGCAGGGAACTTGCCCTGAAGAAAAGCAGATGAAGTGGACGTGAAAAAGCAATTCCTACACGCTGAAAACGTCCCGCTCTCATCAGTTATCTAATGGTCCGCTTCTTGTACATGACTAGTTTTAAACTCCCTCAATCAAATCTGTGCACACACAACAGGAAGTCTTGACATGTATGTACCTGCTTTGTTTTGTTTGGGTTTTTATATATACCATTTTGCAAGCAGATCAGCCATGGTGGTAAATAACTTCTTGCTCGTCATCGGTGAGAATGTTGGGGGTGTTTTTGTAAAAATTGATACACGCCCATGAGGTGGGAAAAAGTCTCTACATGACGTGCTTGCAAATGGGGTTTCCATATGATCCCTACCACTGCTGCCCGATTACTAAAGTCGTTCTTGAAAACATTCCGGCGATCCAACTGTCATCGTTGCCACTGTCGTAGCGATAAAAGCGATTATATGAGAGCCAGCAGTTGTAAAAATCGCTCAATTTATCCTTTTACGATCACAGCAATCATAGGGATTTAATGGAAATACATAAATAAAAATTTACTATCATCGCCTGAAGCAATTTTATTGACAGTGACAGGCTCCCTGATTGTCGATAAACTGGTATTTTATGATAAGGAAACTCGCTACAAAATATGTGTATTTTTTTTATTTAAACGATATTCATTTAATGTTACAACATTTGCTCCAAGATCAAAAAGAGCTCATCTAGGGAGCTTATGCTGTTTACCATGCAAATTACACGTGGAGATCTAACAAAACAAACACAAAGGAAAAGAAGTTAACAGAAACGGTTGGATTTGATAAGAAACGGTTAGACAAGGAAATAAATGATTTGAAAAAAAGAAAACATAAGTATCAAAATCATCGCGAGAAATACCATTTACGAAATGGTGTAAGTAAGAGGATTATTTTTCAGCCAACTCACTTGCAATCCACTGATGGATCTGACTGTAGTTCTGTTATAAATGCCGTTGTACATTGCCGAGCCTTCTCTATATAGACTTGAAATGTGCAACTTCCAACCATTTGCAAGCCACAACATCTTTCTACCGTTAAGACTGCAAGTAAATATAATTAAAACAATTATTAGTATTGCTCTAAAGGAACATGATAACGATTAGCAAACATGGAAACCGGCTATGAATCAAGCAAAAAAATCTTCAATTCGATGAATTCATATTTTTTTTGCGGCAGATTGCATTGATACACAATGTTTAGTACTTTAAAAAGGGAATAGCGAAAGCGGATAGAATGAACTCTATCGAGAAGCTTCTACTACGCTGATCGATCCAAAAGACTGACTAGTCGTTCTAATTAAATCGCAATATTCTGCAGTGTTTCAAGCTGATAAGGCTTAGTTGGTAGCGATTTAACAGTACGTTTAAAGCAAGCACTTTAACAGTCTTTCACTACACGATTTATTTCATCTGCATTATCATGCGACGTGTATAAACTCAACCGAGTTCCATAAGCACACTCTTTGTGATATCAAAATTTCTCATGTGTAGTTGTTCAATTTGTTCTTGAGTCAGCGTCATGTTTACTTACCTATGAACAAAAAGATCAGTCCGCCGGCAAAAATCTTTAGCATAATCACTGATGAGGGTACAAAGAGCTTAGGATAACAGCCATGCCTAGTTTATATCTCGTGTCTTGCCGATGTCGTGAGTTTTTATGCATAAACAACTCTGATGATTTTTGCATCAAGATGAACCGGCGATCCGTTACATTTACTTTATTGTCCGTGATCATCAACGATGTCGCCAGCACGTCATGCAATAACTTGCATATTCATCGCCTGTTTACGTTTTTTTTGTTATTATGTTCATATCAAAGTTTCACGCACATGAAGGTCTGAGATACATTAAAACTACTTTCTTAATAATGATTCAGAGAACATTCTGCATTCCTTTAGCCAGTATCGATCGTTCGCAATCACGAATTTCAATTTGCCTAAGCTTGTGTTGACAAGTCTATTAGCATCAAACACGCGGTCTCTAAGTAGCAGTCACGTGATTATCATAGCGTGGAGAAGAGCTATTGAACATTTCACGGTGACTGACGCAAGACTAATATCTTAAATACATAAATACTTCAGTATGTCACGCTATTTGATTGTTTCTTCGTAGTGCTTGTCTTTCTCAGGGGTAAATAGTGATGATTTCTCTTGTTGCTCACCACGTAGAGACCAATTTCCACAAAAGCTGCATGTTTCATTCGACCGTACCCGTGCAAATTTTCGCCAGACTATGACAGTTGACAAATGTAAGAATATCTGTGAATAAGGACTACCATAATTCATGGTTCGTATTCGAGTAACTGTGCCGACTGCCAGGAATCGGGTATTTTTGAACGAATATTAATGTAGATCTTGGTAATTACGACACAAACGGGCTGCACAAATAAAAATGCATGCAGAATTGCTCTATAGAATTGAGAAAATTGTATTTTACTGAGGATTCAAAGAAATGTAACAGGAAATCAATTTAGGGGTAAGTCCATTTTTTTTTTTCTCTTGGCAATTTTTGAGGAGATATTTTCCAAGCGGAAAGATTACGTGTAAAGACTTAAGTCAGTAAAAGGACAATATATCTCGGGCTCAGCTGGTACATAGTATCGATCTGACGTAACAGTAATAATAGCCTTATCTTGTAAGTGATAATAGAGTTTTTTTTAATTTTAATCAGACTTTGACCTTAATGTATTATATTTACAATCTTGAAAATTAAATCCCTCAGGTGCAATCCACATACAATGTTTACTCAATTTAATATCTTTTGGGGTAATGCAGTTTAATTTAACAAATTATTGTTTTTTATTTTTTGGGGAAGTGGAAAATTTATAAACTTCAACAATGATATTACAGATGGCATAACCAGTTATCGTCAATCATCGCGCGGTTCAGTGTCCAGTAGTCCATCCATAATTTAATTCATCACTAGACTTCTCACCACATTGGTCAAGTTGACAACTCCAACTGCCATACTCAGCATTTTCGAGAGTACCCGTATGTTTCTTCGAGCACCACTGGCTGTTGGGTGCCTGGGCTTAGACCAAATGTTTGTATCATTTTTGGGTTTAGTTGAAGCTTGAGATGCTATTATGGTCTCATTTCCGGTATCGGTGCAGAACGGGTTGAAGCGATTTTCCGTTGGCACTGGTATGGTGCCGTTACAGTATAGATCAAAAACAGATTGTGTACAGCTCCTCGAACGAGAAAAGGCCCTAACGAGAAAGAATAGTAGGTTGAGATTACTCTAAATAGACCAATTAAAAGAAGGGTTAGCTAAGTTAACAAAGTGCATTTTTAGTGCCTAAATTCCCTTCTTTGATGATATAAATATTATCTGCGACCTTATCACATTTTAAATCACCTAAACATTCATTATTAATGGCTACACTGGTATGCGCGCTCTGATTGGCTGTTGAGCGGGCATTATTTTCTTTATATATGGCACGTCTCATAAGGACTGGGAACTACCAAATTCACGAATCTGATTGGCTGAATGGATATTGACCGCGGTCTAGTGTACAGACCTCACTGCGTTCACTCTGAACTTAAGACCTCGGTTAAGATTCTCCCATACAGACCTCCTGCTCGGTTAATAAGAGCTAAATATTGACCGGGCAGTATGAAAATTTTTCGTGGCTCGACGGCTCTTTGAGTTGTGAGTAAAGCTACGAAAACATCTTTGAGTTGTGAGTAAAAGCTACGAGCGCGTGGGCGAAAACAACAAAAAAGATGACAAAGTACAACTATATTTTCAATAACTGAAAGAAAAACTAACATACAGATACTTCTTTAGTATGAGCGACGAAGAGAGCCATAGCGCGAGAAAGCGGATGTGGAAAATTACTACTAGTGAATTTATTGTCTTCTTTTTTTCTTAGAATAGCGCTAAAAAGGCCACATTATAAATAACTTATTACCCTCGTTCGTTCTGGTCATTACAGGGAAATCTCAGACCACGGCCTTGATGTACAAGTCATATTCATAACTACAGAACAAGATCTGTCTCTAGCGACTCGTTCTACGTTAAATTCTCTAGAACCGATAAAATGCACGCTTTTTTCTCGAGAATCGGCGCCCAAATTTGGAACTCTATTCCTTATTCGATCAAACTACTTAAACGTTCGTCCTTTCGTAAAAAGATAAAGGAATTATTACTAAATTTCTTGCGGTCTGAAGATGATTATGTCGAAGTCTCCCGTCTTATTAAGTTATTTAATACTTTAGGTTAGCTTCTCTTCGTAATCTTAATGTACTTGGTTTGTTTTATGTTACTTTATTTCTATTTATTGTATAGTAGTGTTTTCTTTGTTATTTAGTCCATCTACAGACAATCCTTGTATTTGTAAAATGTCTTCAGATCTCCCCGCCTCGATTAGTTTATAAGCTATTTGCGGGGGGAAACTAATGTAATTTCTTGTATTTCTAATTTTAATAAAATTTTGTTGTTGTTGTTGTTGTTGTACTGACCTCGGTATCGCTCGGTTAATACATTGAGGCCTCTGTCTGAGATTTCCCTGTAAAGACCTCACTCTCGGTTAATAAGTGATATATAATCTACAGTTATTAGACTTTTTTACACTAATAATTAGAATAATACTGAAGTCTAGTTCAAGTCAAGAAGAAATCACTATATAATCACCGATCTAATGATGAAGTCTTATTGGCTCCACCAACTTTCAAAATCAACAAGACAACAGGAGATAGAGCTTTTCAAGTGGCAGCACCCTTTGAATGGAACAAACTTCCAAAGTCACTTAGACTTGAGAAAGATTTAAAATCTTTCAAAACAAAACTTAAGACATTTTTATTTCAAAAAGCTTATTATTAACTTTTGCTTTTACTTCCTTACTCTCTCCATGATATATGATTATTGGGGTCTTATGAAGACCCCTATGCTATCATCGGCGGGGTTTATTTGTCTGCGTGTCGGGTATCGCGAGGTCTTCTGGGAGGAATTTAGTAGGCTTATATGACGTGAGCTTTCGATACAGCGGCCATTGCTGTTTTGAGTACATGTAATATTTTTGCACAGCTTACCGTCGCGAGTTGGTTGCAGTTTCCAAGGTTAGTTGTTTTCCATTTTTAAATTGCTTTGGCTCGTTTTTGTTAGATATTATCTTTCTTCCCTCGCTGCTCTCGAGAACCATGTATTCTCTGTTATTTGCATTTAGATCCTCGCCGATACATTCCGATACAAGCGATTTGTTTCTCACGCAAGCCATTAACTTATCCAGGCTCGGCTAGTGTTAAGTGTGGATTGCACGGGAGAACTGAGTATCTGCTTTCGCAAGAACTCACCTTCTAATTACCCAAACGAGTGTCAGTTATTGGACTCGATGTACTGCTATCACGTAAATCGTATGCATGTACTTCTACTGCTCTGAAGTTATTTTGAGCAGCTGTGAATGCAGTCAAACTGCTGAACTTAACTGTACTGAAGCTGTTTGTTAACGACATGACAATATTAACTGCGAGTATGGGGACATAAGTTGAACAATACCGGTCGAGGAAGCGAAGGATGCTTTATCACATGTTCAATGGGGATGGATTCTTACCTTGTCTTAGCTAAATGTGTTTTGTTCGACAACATTGAAACAAATTCTGGACATGTAAAGAAATGATGACCTACATTTCGTCTATATCCTGTTGCTTGTGAGGGGAAGTGAACGACGTGGAGAACAATCCAGGCCCTGCAGTATTTAATAACACTAATCCAACAACCACTGTGTCTGCTGGCCACAACTCCAGGAACTGACCGAAGCACCCTTTGGTAAACTTGGCACTGGTAAGCAGTGTACGATGTTTTGCAATTATGTTCACCTATTTATTGTTAAAATTTACAATCAAATAGAAGACGCAGTACTCAGAATATGCATATTGGATCGAGCCTATAAAGTGCCACAAGATATTAATTCTGTACAAAAAAGTGTTGACAGTCATTAATGCAAGTGCGGCCGTAACACTACTAGAACAGAGACCTGAAAACAATTCAGGCTCTGAGCGGGATTCGAACCCACGACCTCTGCGATGCCGGTGCAGTGCTCTCCCAACTGAGCTATCAACGCCACATGAGAGCGGTCGTATACGGGTTAGCCCTTTATATGTGGACGTTATACTTGGCCCAAGTATAGTAAAGAGTGAAATAAATTTTGTCCATAGCAGCAACTGAGTGATGACGGTCATTAATGCAAGTGCGGCCGTAACACTACTAGAACAGAGACCTGAAAAAAATATAGTGTCAAACATCGAAGACCACATTCAATCATATTTCCAACACCTCAAATTTTGCCAAATATTTTCTGCTCTGTCTTTAAAAATTGTAATGACTTGTCTACCTTTTCACTTGTAGCAAGTCAACTCCCAGATGCTGATATTTGAGAACAGCATTCCAACCAAAAGGAATAGAATTACGCATAAGACCCCAAGTACGCATTGCGGACCTATTTTTTTATATACTTCTTACCACTGTAAATCTAATAATAATTGGTCATGATTTTTAAACATTATAAATAACCTTATTGTTATTAATTTTAGAACCTGAGATCATTTATCTATGGATCATGCGCTATATAAGTTTTTAAATTACTTACTTTATCACTTTTGAGTGCACTTACTTGCACAAACTGGGATCATTTCTGTTAGCGTTGAAAATCTCTCGGAATCCTCTGGTACATTTGTGTCCCTCAGTGAAAAGTTTATCCGTGCATGGAATGAGCGCCCTTACAGTTGGATCCAAAGATGAAATGTTCATGGGTTTGTTTGAGCAGTACCACTGAGATGCTCCCAAGAACTTCTGGATCAGCAGCGTTATCTTGGCAAACCGCTCTATTTGTGCCTCACTGTAGTGTCCCTCAAGGCATTGCCGCGTCATTTTCAGGTAACAAGTTAACATTCTGTCATAGCAAGTGCTGTAAGGCAAGTGGTGTCGGTTGTTAGTAGACACTAAATGGCTCTGTAGCATTTTTCTGTAGAATTCATACCTCTTACTAGCCCAGTTCGAGGGCCGCACTGTAAGTTACGGACCGAGTTTTTTTCCCATCGTTTCATAGCCCAGTGGGCCTTAAATCGAAAGGAAAAAGTGAGAGATCCGTAACGTATACAGGACGGACCGAGAAGACGAAGTTAGTCAGATCTTTATTACATCTCTGCTGTGTGTGTGCCGGTTTCAGGAACGACTTCTTTTCACGCGGAACTTCTACAAATTTCTGACGCACGTTAAAACGTGTCAATTTGAAATGAAGTGTACCCCTCAAGATTGCATGAATGAACTGATTATTTGAAACTTGAACCCGGGTTCCGTTCCGTTTTCGAAAAATCAATTCACTAGTTCGTATTGTGTGATCGTCCGGGTGAGTGTAGTTCTGAAAAGAACTGTTGTTGGTGACTGACGTTTCGACAACCTGAGCGGAAGTCATCTTCAGAGTCAAGTGAATAGTGTCTGTCAGTCGATGTTGTTATAAGTCTGGTCAGTTGAAAACGATTGGTCAGTTAAGCCATGATGTTATTGGCTGAAAGACTCGTGTAAAGTTTGTCATCAGTCATTGGTCAGTTTCGATCCGTCTTTTGTTAGTTAAATCTATTGTTAGTCAAAATTAAGTCGGTCTGTTAGAAGTCCGTTTGTCGGTTTCGTTTTCGTCACGGATAAGTCGTTTGTAAGGTGCCGGTAGTTGTTGACATCTGTTAAGAGGCGTTTGTTCTAAGTTAGTATACCAGCTCTCCAGAGTCAGTCGTTGAAAATAGTTAGTACTGTAGGTTAAGCATTGAGCAGAGTCCCAGTCAATGTTGTGGTTTGTCAGTTGATGATGCACAGCAATGTGATTGTTGGCATCACCATTTCTCGTGGCTCGTTTGTGTTCAGTCAGTCTCGTGTTAAGGTTTCTGCCAGTCTCTCCAATGTAGGAGGCCTCGCAGTCAGAGCATTTGATCTTGTAAACTGCTCCCTGTCTGTTGTTGGGTTCGTCTCGGTCTTTAACGTTAGTCAGTAAGTGCCGTAACGTAGTTGTAGGTTTGTGGGCTACACGGATGTTGTAGGGCTGTAAGATCCGTGAGATGGTCTCAGAAGTGCCCTTAATGTAAGGTATAGTCACTGTAGTAACATGTGTCGGGTTCTGGTTCGTTGCGTCAGCTTCAGTAGGTCGGTAAATGTTTCGTCTAATAAAGTCAGTGTTGTAGTTGTTTTTAACAAAAACACGTTCAAGGTATTTGTTTTCGTCACGTAAGCTGTCCGGTGTATCACAAACTAGTTGCGCTCGTCTCGTTAAAGTCTTTATAGTCGTGGCTTTGTGTGAAGTCGGGTTATCAATTCACTGTTGCGACAAGTAGGCTTCAAACCTACTAGTCTTTTCTAGAATGCAATAGTGAATTGATTTTTCGAAAACGGAACCCGTTAGCCGTATTCTTGGATCGAACGAGCGAGTTCAATATTGGAATCATCAATTCATCAATGCATTCTTGAAACGACTAGCGGGTTCAAGTTTCAAATAATCAGTTCATTTATGCAATCTTGAGGGGTACGCTTCACTTAGTTTGACTGTAAGTGACTCTTAAGTCGTTAGCAGGTTTAATACAAAATTTTAAAAGTAACTGAGAAAGTTTTAAACTTTTACTTGCTATAAACGTTAAGAATACTTGGCGATAAATCCAGAAACATTTTGGCCAAAAAAATTAGCTTTAAATTTTAGCGGGCCGTACAGTAGAATATGGCTCGCTAAATAGATCAATCACAGAGCGCTTACTAACTGAGAGATACAATAAATGTTATTTTTGTTTTCTTCCAACTTTGTTTTTTTTTCTTTTTGGAAACGTCAGACGTAAGTAAACGTTCAGTTTGCCATAAATAAACATTGCGCGCTTGAAGTTTATGGTGTCTTTGCAGTCTATCATTTGGGTTTTTCTTCAGTCGTGTAATAAATCTCTTATTAAGCAAGCTTGCTCGGGACCGTACTGGGAGAATATGGGCCCTTGGTCTTTTTTGTACTACTGTCAAGACCTCGGGCCGATATTCTCCCAGTAGGGCCCTCGCGCTTGGTTAATAAGAGATTTATATTTCCGAACAGGAAGTTTAAACATCTTCTTGCATGGTATACGACGAGTAGCACTATATGTAATGGTAATATACCAGATACTCAGATTCGTATTACAAATGAAATTTTCGCAAACATTCTATACGGAAATCATGGGAACCAAAAAAATTAAAAAATGTAATGCACAGCTGCTTGATGAATTTCATCGAGGAATCAGTTTTGAAAATTGTTTGAATATGAGGTCGTACCCTAAGTATTTTGTTTTGTTATACCAATTGCAAGCAATAAAGGAAAAAATAAAATACATGATGCTTTTGTAACCATTCAGTCGTGCTTGTTTGTGATGCAAGATGTCAATTTTTAACTTGAGACTTCAAACAAATATTATCCATGTTATCCTGTCCCAACTCTTTTGTTTTAAAATTCACTGAAAAATAAACAGGAAAATGCAGCGCAGGAAAATTCAAATCACGCGAGAGCAAAAGTCGGCATAAATGTGGGACTGAATCAATTTTTGCAAAGCAATGAGAAAGATGCATATTACTGGAAGATTTTATCAATCAGCGACAAGAATCAAAGAGAAAATAAAAAGGCACGTTTTACTTACCGACAATCCGCTTGCAGATCCTTGGCCAAATCCGTGTAGAATCTCTTCTCGCAGATACCAACGGCTTGCGCTACAAAGTCTGTATAGTTACAAGCACCAAAGGTCTCGGTCCAGACACTTGTAACATTACCTATATCATGTAATTTGTATAAATTTATTACTAGCGTTCTATCAAGAATGCTGTTTCTGAATGGCTACGCTATTAATAATAATAATAATAATAATAATAATAATAATATTAATGACAATGTCAATGACAACAATAATAATAGTAATCACAATGACAATGACAACGACAACGATAACGATAACGATAACGATAACAATAATAATACCAATGATAAAAGATAGAAACTTTTTCCTCTAATGTTACTTGTAGTAAAACAGTGAAAACATTAAATTGTTGAATGGTTGATATAAACAAAACTAAAGATTACCAACATAACCTCTAATCGACTATCAGGTTAACTCGCAGTGATACTGTTTTCACAGGGGCTGCCCAAAGATTGATAATTTAGCCCTCCAATTAAAAAAGTATTTCCTATAAACTAATCCAGCGATATAATAATAGTCAACCTTATTTAGTGAGAGTGATACTTAACAGCAAAGCTGACAAACCTGTTGCCCTTATTTCCGGATCGAATTGGAATTTGGAGTGCTAGTTTTCGTGGAGAGAGGTAAACCGGAGAACCCGGAGAAAAACCCTCGGAGCAGGGATGAGAACCAACAACAAACTCAACCCACATGTGAAGCCGGGTCCGGGAATCGAACCCGGACTAAAACGGTCGGAGAGGCAAGCGCTCTCACCGCTGCGCAATCCCTGAATCCTGCTATTCACTATATATTCTCTTGTAGACAGTGAGTAGCTTAGCAGTGTGTAGTTGTCAAAAATTTCGTCTGGATGAAGAGAATTATTTCTCAAAAAAACAATCGTTTTTCACTTTTGAGCAACTGGTGAATTAATACTAAAACACCTATACTATTTGCTCTTGATTTCTGCGCAAGCAAATTCCAACTATGGAACATTTGTAAAACTTTTTGTGGAAAGTGTTGTAATCATTGTTATGCAAAATTTGAAATTTAAACATTTCTCTCTCCACGCAAGGAATAGGGTGGCATATTTACTCCATTGCCATAATAGCGGAGCTTTAGCGCGCGAAGCGCGCAGCGAAGCCCCATACTCAAGAAAAATTGGTAACCCATCAAACAGTACGAGCGACCAAGTTAACGAACGCCGTCCGTACAGACTCTGGGGGTGGAGGAGGGGCGTCTCGTGGTAAGGCTCAGAGACATGCAGCCTTGGTTTACCGTGTACTTCTTTGATATTGGACATCCATGTTATGATCAATTGACAGCTGTCAAAACAAGGTCTCTGCTGACCAGTATCACGTGACCATATCGCGGGCTCAAGTGTACAGCTCATCGAAGTCACATGTTTTTTTGAAGTTGACCGCTGACCAAGTGCTGGTTTTGAATGGATCGCGGGATCATGTCAGGTTAACTTGTTGAAAACAGGGCAGGATTGTTCGGAAGCCGGTAAACACTAGCCCAGGATTAAAATTTATTCGAATTGTAACTTTTTCTTCTGTACAAATATTTTTTTGCTCCTTTGTTTTGAGTATATGGTGATTATAAAACTCAAACAGTAAATAGAAAACCTCACAGCAAAGTTACAAAACTCAAATCAACATTCTACCTTTTCCTGGGTTAGCTCTATCGGGCACTGAACAACCCGGAAAGAAGCTACGCTTATAGGCTGGCCTAAATCTATATATTACAAAATTTGTAACTGACGTTAGAAACATCCTTGTAAAGTATATCATTACCCGTCGTTATTAAGACTTAGTTTGTTAACGACAACGCATGCAGTTTTTTATTTCCTGCATACAGTTCTGAGAGCATATTAACGAACTATAAAATTGCATCTAAAAGAAATTTAAAGCTCCGGTTTTTGCATAGAAGTGACTAATTAGTTAATATTGATTAGAACGAGATAAAAAAATAATCAAACTAGAAATCGATGTTATCGTCAAGATGCAAAGATCAATTTCACGGTGGATACTATTACACGTCCCGCACATAATTCGCGCTTACGGAAATAATAGTTTTGTTTAGTCAGTCGCGCGCAGCACGGAAGTTATGTTTCAGTTTAAGTTCAATAAAGAAAACCATTATGGTCTTACCGGCCAAAACATACACAAGTAACGGTAAAAATGTGGCGAACTTCATATCATCAACTTCATTCAAGGCACATCACTGTCAGAGTGTTAAAGCACAGTGATTTCCATCCTTTATATTTGTTCAGATTGACAAGCAGAGAAGAAAATGAAATGTTTAGGCTTTACATTATTAATTTTCTTCTTGTCAATTGCCATTTATTGCAATGAATAAGTCCTTAGGCAGTGATTTGTAAGAGTTTTTTCGTATATAAATTATGTACAAGTTCGTAGTTATTTTTATGTACGTTTTAACTGTAGTTGCGTTCGTCACATTTTTTATCGTGATAGTGAACATATTGATATTAAACACTTTCGAGAGGTTGTGTTTAATGTCGTCTGTTCTGATCTAATGATCATTTTCTCTGGTTAAGAGACTTAATTACTATCCAACATGGCAGGTTTTGTATATCTCGAGGCGGAAACAATTAGCAACAGTGTATTTTCTTGGAACCCTTAGGCAAGCGTTCGTTGTTTTAAAAGTCAAGCAAACATGGCAGACTGTTTTATACTCGGAAAAATATTACCTCCGAAAAATATTACAGCTGTTTTTACTTTATTGTTTGGATTAAATTTTTGAGTCTTTTTAGCCTAAAGTACATGCACATTTAAAATTTACTTGTATATAAATGATTCAGAATTCAAATCCCACGTTTTACTGTTGCACTTTGTGACTGCTCTGTACAAGAAACACGTTTTCAATTCGACAGTAAATATTTAAAGTAATACATTTGCATCCGTCAAATCTTTTAGCAAACTATCCTTCTATATTCAATTTAAAACCTACCCGAGAGTTAAGAGATCGCTTAAATTGAGATATATTATTTCAAAAAAATTAGCCAAGATTAACTGATTGGCTTTACAAGACTAATATAGCGCAAATGAGAAGCCTTATAGAGTAGCGATATCTGAGGTTATTAATATATTATGCAAAATGTAATTCATTGACAGTTGGGGCTGACGCAAAAGGTGTTTGAGTGTCCATTCAAAAACCCTCTCCATTCAGAACCCGCCTTCCTCTCAGGAAAGAACCATCTTCTACGCATATATATCACAACCAAACCTCCGTGAATCCCAGCTATACATTAAACATCCCCCCTCCAGGCCACGAAGTCGAGAAAAGTTGACATAATATGTAACCGTGTACCATTTTTTGCACAGTTCTGATTCAATACTGATTCTTAATAGCCATGGCACTATATTAAGACATCAAGACTAAGGGGACTATGTTATACCAGTGCATTAAATGATGGTGCACTTAAATTATACCATGAATCCTTCAAAAGCTCTTGTCAATCGTCTACATGTTTAATTAAAAGCTAACCATCTGCGTTTATTTTTTTTTTCAGTCGTGTAATACATATATAAAGGCATTATGTATTAATAACAGTTGAGTTTTAGCGATAACGTTAGTATCCCTTGGTCTGACGAGATAAAATCGTTCCTGGATTACAAAACAGAACGCTTTCCATCGGTGTTAAAAATCTGTGTGAAGTTTGCTACAAATGGAATAGAACAGATTTTCGATACACAATATGAGGCAGAATAAATGCATGCTTTCAATGGCAGCCCTTGAAAAACTTCAAGTGGAAAGGTCTCTTTCATTTGATTTTTTACCGAAACGACTGCGTTCATCTTAAAATGGTAAAGGTATGGTAATTTTCCGATTATTCCGGTAAAATCGCTAAAAGGAGAATGCCTCTGACAGTACGGGGGTAGTCCCAATTTTGCGGATGATTTCCATTGGAAGGGCCCCTTCCATTTGGTTTCCTACCAAAAAAACCGCTGGGTTTCCATACAAATGGAAGCTTGAAACAGTTTAATTGCGCCCAACTTTAATTCTGTCCAACAATTTGAATTTCACTTTTTTGATTAATGATTGACTGGCAACTTTGAGAGCATAATCATACGATGCGTTAACTGTTTCCGGCTCGCTTTGACTAATTGCGTCTTCTGAATTTTAAGTGATTTATAGACACTCTCGTTTCTTTTTGACAACAAACGCAATACATTATCGTCTTGGTGCAAGTCAAAGGCGAAAAGAAAAATTAAAGACAGCTTGTGGGAAGATTACTCAGTTAGGTTTATTACTTAAAACCATCTCAGAAGCACCTTGTTATTTTTGCTCTGATTTCACTAGGTCCGCATTGTACTTTAATCGATGAGACACTCAATCTCACTCTTCCTTTTTACGCCCAAGAGAAGACATGGGTGCTAGCAAACTTTTATGGTAACTTACAGTACAATAGTGCTGCTGTTTGTTCCTTTTATGCTTCGGAAAAGTCATGGTACACTTAATACGAAAGCTTCCTTAAGTCATCTTAGTTGAAGGATAAACCGATAATGAAGTGTCTTTATTCAACTGATGAAGTGCATTGCAAATAATATACGTTAATTAACCACGATAATTAAATGATAATAACGACCTTACTGAGTGGACACAGTGACTCATTACAATCACTACAAAATAATGAAGTATCTATATATATTACTCAAAACTGAAAAATAATTGTGAACCGATGGGACAGATGAGCTTACTTTTTTATCAATAACAATAGTTTACCAATGCTTGAAGCGAAATCTTAATTTCCCACAATTTCAATGATAACTTATTCAATTAAATACAATTAAAACATATTCATCAGTTTTTTGTTTTGATGATCATGCATGAACAGGAACCAAAGTTAACATTGGGTATTTACTCTTACAACTCAGAACTGACACCAGGAAGCGAATAAAATCGATGTAGCAATGAGCCATATACGACGGAGAGGGACCTGGATTATCGTGCAATCACTTGCACATTTTCTGTGTCATTGTTAGGCAAGCTACATATTTTTCGAATTGCAGTGCGAAAGTCTCGCATCCGAATGGAATAAACAAAGGGATTTATGGCGCTGCTGATGAATGCGACAGATGCACACCAAACCCACACTCGAAAAATATGTTTTTTTGCGCAGTCGCCTTCTGCAAAGAAGTTCAGTACAGTCATCACAATGTTAGGAGTCCAAAATACTACCGTCAAAAATATAACGATAATCATTGTCCACGCCCCTTTCGCGCGAGTCTGCGAACGTGCATTTTGTTCCAAAGTAAGAACATTTAGTTGCAGATGGATTCTTCTTTGTTGTTTGCTAATAGCTTTTAAAATGTAGAAATGACAGACAATTATCACGCAGAGAGGAGCTGCTATAGCAATCACAGAATGTGCGATCCACAATGTCTCGATATCTTGTTCTTTATTGATAAAAGCTCGCGAACACATAAACAGCATCGACAGGCTCCAAATTGCAACGACAGCAACAATGGCTCGACGAGTAGTGACTACCAGTGGGTAATGTAAGGGATAAATTACAGCGATATATTTCTCCACACTCATGCCTGCCAAATTAAAAGTAGTAGTTATAACAGTGTGAATCCAGAGATAATGTTCCGCCACGTTCAAAGGATGGTCGGAATCAGTGATGCTTAAACCAACGATCGCAGCATATATTGGATTCATTGCAAGTCCAATAGTAAGGTCTGCGGCGGCCAGCGAACCAATGAACACGTAAGAAGCCTCGCGAAGAGAAGGCGTCCGGAAGATAGCCATTAACACCAGAAGGTTGCCGCAAACTGTTATGAGGCCAGATGTGCCATTTAAACAGGTGAGTACTATCAGTGAGAAGGCTGAAAATTCCTCTGAACAGCTCGAGTTTGTCATTTTAAGTTCAGACTCATCTATCTAGTAAAGGGGTAGTAAATAATGAATTAACGGCGACATAGCCAAATAAAATATCCCAACGGGTTTGATATTCTTAGTGCTGCGGAGACTTCTATGGAAGTAACACGCCGAGCGAGCTTTGAACTTAAATACAATTTCAACACAATAAACCAAATACAATCTATTTCAATTTAGGTTTTTATTGTTCCAGAATCCACTTAAAATAAATACTCGTGGGTGATTCAATTGCTAAGAACTCTTGAGTTCGATGGCTGTCATTTGAGCTCGACTCTTTACCATACTTCAGAATTTCACTTCATAGGCATTGTAAAACTGAAGACATCTAGGTTACCATCAAGTTTATGGAAGTGCGATTGTAAAGAGACAGATGGACCTCTCCCACGGTATCTCTCACATCATGCTCATCATTGCGTTTATTTAATTAAAACTTAAATTAATGTATTTATTCTTTGATTTTAAATATCAGTTTCATATACATAATACGTTTACAGAATGAGGTTTGAGTGGTCGAGACTACGGACGTTGAAAAACAATTTTCTTTCATCCACCTCGTTATGAAGGGAAACAATGCTTCCTATTGCAATTATTATTTTTTTCACGTTGTAGTTCTTAAGTTTGTCCTCTTATCATAACCTTTCAGTTCATTGAATGGCTTGAACCGATCTTCTTGAGAGATTATAAAAAGAGAAACTTTCAAATAAATGTAGGGAGCTATATTCTTTTTTGTCTCAAAGAAGTATATTTTTAGTTTCTTAAGTATAACCAATAACAAAGTGAAATAGCAATCAAACTGGTATAAAAAAATCCAAATCAAAAAGAAATTTAAATCATGACATGCATGTATGAATAAATACAGATAAAATTAATTTAGGACTGAAGTGGTTGATCCAATCATCAAAGTTCTGGTGACCTGCAATGCACTTGCAATATTTCTTACCATATACTTTTAGAGCACTATATTATTAGAGGTGTCTCGTGTCCAAGGAACGTAGCGCGTTTGGATTTAACTTGAGATACCCACACCCCTATATCAAGTTAATTGAGCTAGCTATCAGCCTTTCCTAGAAACTTAAAAATAAAATAAATTTTCGAATTTTTTGCGACTTAATGTGAGCGTCCGAATCGTCTTTTTGGGTCTCCTTTGAAAGCCACAGGTCAGCTCCTTTGCCTTAAAGTGGTACTATGATCAAAAAATCATTTCCTTTTTTTCTTCAGATTTTGAAAGTGTGTTCGCTTAACACCTAACTGGCAAAATTTTGAGCTTTGAGTTTTATCCGAAGGTTGTTTATTTTGAGTGTAAGTTTTGGATTTAACGGTCCGCCATTACTCACGTTCAAAACTGACCGACAGGACATCAGAGGGTTGGATCTAGAGAAAATGACGTCATTTACTCACTAGCTTAAGATTTCAGCGTGTAAACGCAATTTATTATATATGCAAAACACGGGTTTAAAAGTCTGAAAGCCCGAAATTCCCGTGCTGCATATTAATTCAGCCATGTACACACGCATTGCATTCTTAAACTAGTGAGTCTTTGACGTCATTTTCTCCTCGACCCAGCTCTCTTAAGATTTTAAAGTTAGTAATGGCGGACCAATAAATAAGAAAATTCCAGTTAAAATAAACAGGTGCCTTTTTAAAATCAGAACTTAAAACTTGGGTCAGTTAGTGTTTAGTTAACATAGTTTTGAAATCCAACAAAAAAAAAGAATTGTTTTTTTGGTCGCAGTACCACTTTAAAGTTTGGATAGTATACGTAGCTAGTTTGATATATAAAAAGCAGAAACGTCTCTACGAAGTTTTATTTCTATTTTTTTTTTCTGCCGTTCATTTTTTCCACTGTCACTCCATATCTTTTTAATCCAATGTCAAAAATGCTTTTGTCGCCAAAACTGAATATGGCAAATCGCAGACACTTGTTAGTGACTTGGGTCCGGAAACCGAGGAACAAATTAAATAAGAAACAAACAAAATTCGCTTCGACTTGAAGCGTTTAAAATGCGATTCGGACGCTCGCATTTAGAGGTCGAAAAATATCGAAAATTAATTTTTTTCAAAATTCTTGGTATGATTTGATAGCAAGCTCTATAAGCTTTAATTTGCTGAGAGGCACTAAGGTTGCGAGACACCTCTTAAGGTATACGAAGACCAAGGAGGGCGCTCATGATCAAAGGATTGCTCTGACTGACGAGAAAAACTTAACGCGAGTTAGCCCGGAGGACCCTTTGAAAAATTATGAGAAAACTGATTTGTGTACTTTTCCATCTACAACGAGGTTATTTCTGATTACATATTTTGACAGATTTTGACAATTTTCAAACAGTAAAAAATAACACTCCACCACTTGGTATAATCAAAGTTAGATTTTCATTTCCGGACAAGGGGTAAATGTGTAACTGATGTCTTAGAGATGGTTTTGAGCATCCGCAATATAAAAGAACATCTATCTAGACACTCCGTGTGGTCAATATATATGGTGAGATTTGTTGCTTTGTGTTTCTTTTATCGTTTGGTTCGCGGGCTGATATAGATTCAACAAAACCAAAAGCAAAGTGCTATTAAAAACTTGTCATAAGATAAAAGATGTACAAAATGCGTATTTCATTGCAATTTATGACAAGTATCGAACATCCAATGCAATATACATCATGCTTTATTTTGTTCTTGTTAATTTTCATATAGGGAGAGGAAAAGCTGATTGTTTAGTGCGTCTGTATCATGGGTGACTTCAGCTGGGAAAAGTATTGTGTTCATTCATTGTAAGGGTCAGTGGTGGTCGAATCATGGCATATCAATCACTTCTCTTTCACGAGCTCCTCCATGTAACAACCCTTCCCTTGTTCATGTAACACCATACAGCACAGGTTTTCAGTTGGTTTCACAGATTCCACTTAGAATGCACGATTCCCAGATTTTAAGCCCGATAATAGACGCATTAAAGATATATATTTTCATATTTATTTTTTTTCCTAATTTCAGAGACAGATTAATTAGTACTTTTTCCAAATGGCATTGTATCGTATCCACGTCGTCTGGTTCTTCATATGTTACGCGACAGGTTTAGCTCAAGGGTGCAGAAGAACGGACTCGATAAAGGATCACAGACTTGTGGGACACGTTATTTCAAGTGACAAAGAAAATAGCGTTTGGAACTGTTTTCAAGCGTGCAAAACAAGTGTTGAGTGCCGAAGTTTAAATTACAACTTGGAGACTTCTATATGTGAGATCAATAACAGAACTCAAAGCGAAAAATCGGAGAAGTTTGTACCATTGAAAGGGAGTGTATACGTTGACAATCCTTTTAGAGGTAAGCGAGAGATGGAAATATTTAAAATATGGTAAAATTTTAAAACCAATTTAAAGAACACGCCACAAACTTAAACCTATTAGGCAAACAATATCATAGCATTTTGACATTCTCCAAACTATGATAAATCATTTGTCATGGTGAGTTGGTTAACTTCTGCAAAAATGTTTACTCCTAAGCTGCTTTTGTTAAATCATTTACATTTTTTATTAAATCCACGCATTCAAAGTTGATCTATTTGCGTACAATAAATTGCTTTGCTTTCATTCACTAAGTCAGATGCTGTAAAATAGATATTTGAGCAAAGAAATTCCCTCTGACATTGTTTGTTGATTACTTCGAATTACTCTTTCTTAACTACGCTTTATAGCCCCTATAGGTGTGGACAAAGACCTCCCTGGTTTGTCCTGCAAAGATATAAGTGATTCCCACAAGGATTTAGCAAGCGGTGTCTACTGGATTGACCCTACCGACTCTAGCAACCCATTTACAGTATTCTGTGATATGACGACAGACGGAGGTTAGATAAACCACTTCAATCGGTAATTTAATAAAGCGCAAAGTTAAACTCAATCCTTGCAAACGGCTGGCCCTCCTGAAATTTGAATTGACCAATCAGGATTCATCAGAAGCGGGAAAACTTACATTGTCCCGACATTAAATATAAGTGAACAGGAAAGGCATTGAAATCAGGCAACTTTTCTCACTGTAGATGACATTAAATACTCACGAATAGAGATTTTCAATTCTAAAAACCATATCAGATTTTAAAAAGCAAAAAATATGGAACAGTTTGTCTCTCCAAGCTTGTAATCTGGGGACAGGAATGGGTCGCCAGCGTCCGGTATGGCAACTCGCTCGTAGTGTCGCCAGGTAGGATAATAGTTGTGTTATTACGAACAAATTATGCCATTCCTCGTCAAATTAACCCGGAATTCTCAAGTTAACTACTACTAGAGGCCAAAGCAACTCTAGCATTGTCTTTATTTTTGTTAGCTTCCGAGAAGAAAGGCTATTATTGTGTCGTTTCGCTCAGTTTTGAATGCTGCTCGTACGGCCTCCGACTGCAAGGATGGGCCAGTCCTAATGTGTTACATTTATTTTGTCCTATCACGTTTTGATACACTCGCTTAGCTTTTGTACTAGCTCTTGTTTCGTTTCTCTTGTCTAATCTTGTGCCGTCACCTTTATTTTCATCATCATCATCATCATCATCATCATCATCATCATCATCGTCGTCGTCGTCGTCGTCGTCGTCGTCGTCACCTTTGTTGTCGTCGTTATAGCTTTTTAAATAAAATTCCTTCCATCACATTCATGACTTGAAATGAGTGTAATGGTTTTTTATAAGATGTTTAGTGCGATTTTAAGTTTATGTTATAACGATAATGTCTTCACTCGTTCATGGTTGCGATCAATCATGAGTTTATCTTGTTTTTATAGGTGGATGGACTTTGGTAGCACAAACTGTGGTTAAAAACTCCACGTTGTTTCCACCCATGATCAGAGAGAAAAACTTCCGAATGATCACAAACTACAGCAGTGGGATCATACGTATTGACGTCCCTGCAATACTCAGGTTGAAAAAACTCATTAAATTCACACAGATGCGTTACTTTTGCCGAAAAGAATCCACAGGAAGGACTTTTCATATAATGACCAAGAATGGCCCAAAAGGAAAGCGAGTCGTTCACTATCTCACGGAAGATCCAAGTGCCCAGCCTAAAGCGTGTGGTTCCTTCGTAACACTTGCTGACGATAATTCATACTTAGCCGCTAACTGTGAAAAATGGGGTAATAATAGGAATGGTACACTGTAAAATTAAAAGAGCTGATTTGGCCCAAAAAATGGGGCCGAAACGGATGAGTCCAGATTGGTACTGCTTAGGGGCCAATTCGGCCTCACTGAAATGGGGCTGTTTCAGTACCTTTTTTAGGGGCTAAATCGACCCTTAAATTGGGACCAAATTAGACCATGTGAAGGGTCAATATGGAAAACATGAGTGCCGTTTTGGAATTTACAGTGGCCAAAACAGCCCTGTCAATTTTTAGCCCTCTTGCAAATGACCCCTCAAAATAGAGCCAATTCAGCTCCATGTTGAGCCATTTCACAAGTTAAATGCCTTTTCCTATGTCTGCAAATTTCTTCCCTTATTGGCAAATAAAGAGACTAAAGTCAACTTGCAGCTTTCAAACACTCATTTATTTGGTTCTGGTACATACCTTTTTCAAACAGTGAAACAATCAAGGGGAATTATATACAGCTTTGAAGACTTTTGATATACATACATGAAAAAAAATGCAAAATTTTATAACAATGTATTTCCTGATGCAACATATTTTCCCCTCTCACACTCTTCAGTAAATCTTGATAACTGTGATGTTTCTATAGAGAAAAAGCATCAGTGGAAATTGGGCAGGAGGGAAACTTGTGACTGCAATCTCCTTTTAAATGACTTGGCAAATGTCTAAAATAACTTTTTAGACATTTGCTAAGACTCAAATTCGACATTAATTTTTTTAAGAACAGAAAAAAAAGATCAAAATTGTACAAAAGCAAAAGAAAAGTTTCTGCTCATGTACGTGTGGAAGCGTATTGTCCTTGAGCGCCAGATCAAGTATTCCTGCCTGTGGAATGTGACAAAATAATGATCATACTTTGTTTCTTGTGTGCAATTTTCAAAACTACATGTATTTTCTGTTCTTAAAAACTAAGCGTTCAGCACGAACTGACTCAGGCATTTGCCAGGTTGTTGAAAAAGGAGGAAACAGTGACAAGTGTCTGCCCCCACCCAATTTCAAGCAATGCCTGCTCTAGAAAAGACAACATTGTCTTGCATTGGGTGTACAATACCAAGCAAACCCAGGACAGCATCTAATGTCTTCAGTTGTGGGAGCTGGCAAATTATTCTTCCCTCAGTCACTATGTACAGTAGGTCCATATCATATAAATCTCCAACAATTACAATTTGGGGCTGGACATAATTTTGAATATCCATGTCGACATCTGCATCCCTCTGTAATAAGAGCAAATGAAATAATTTTAGAAATGATAATAAAAATAATAACATGGCAAATTTTGCATAACCACACAATAGACACTCTCTATGGTCATCATTACACTTAAAATTTAAATAATACATACACCTGTAGTACTGTACTATTTACAAGTATGATTATCTCAATCGCAAAATTTGGCAAAAAAAAAATGGTTCATTGGTTTTTTCCACTACAGTTTACAGTTACATGTGATATACTGTATACTGTTTGCTGTAGGGCAAATGATTGCATGTGTAACACAATCATAATTGAAGTAAAACATGGATGTCCAGATACTGAAGAAGGGTTCTCCTTTCTGCCGACAAGTAACTAATTTTGCCACATGTGAACATAGACTTCATATCACTCTACAATGTACATGCACCCATTGGCAGACACCTACTGTAAATCCTACAGAGTGTATGTCATGGCTGTCCAATGGACAACTTCTTACATTGTACACAGTATTTATACACTTACTGTATTCCCTCGAATAATAGCTGGGGGTGATTATTTCTATTTTCACACCAAAAGGGGGCGATTATTTGAGGGAAGACAATTATTCAAGGAAGACAATTACTTCAAATATTTCTCACAGGTCATGCCCTAAATATTTTGTTTTATTACACTAAGCAATAAAAGAAAAAGTGAAATACATGAACATTACCATAGAAAAATTGTAAAAGAAACTGGTGCTTTTGTGACCATTCAGTTGTGAACAATTAAACGAAAGCTTCTTTATTATCCAAGATGTCAATTTTCAACCTGAGAGGGAGGGGACAAGAGAAAAAAAAATGGCGAGGGGTGGGGGCAAGGCTGTTGCCTAACAGGAGCCCAGCAGCCTGGGGCACCCAAAAAAGTCCTTTGTGCACCTAAATTTTTGCAGCAGCTCCCAAAACATTACCTGTTGGGCTCCTCACTTTTCGGCTTTTGCTCTTCTGGGCTCCTTGAAATACTTGTTTGGCAACAGTCTCGGGTAGGGGCAATTATTCGAGGGAGGTGATTAATCGAGGGACGGCTATCATTCGAGGAAATACATGTACAGTAATTCAACCAGAACAGTTCTCAATCAACCTTCAAAGAGTTAACACCTCTGTACAGGGGTTTAAATTAAAGGAGCTACGTCACAGCTAAACGGTTTGAAATATTTAGCCTAAATTTTCCAATTTTGTTGTTTGTAATCAATCTTCTCCATCCAAGTGTCAATCTTCTCCATCCTTAAACAACCTTGTTTCTTTATGGTTTATTATTATCTGGAATATCTCTTTGATGTTTTTCCATCTTTGTAAAGTATTATTTTTAGGTTTCCTTCAATTTCAAGGTAATTTTGTTGATGGTCAAAATAACTCAAAATACCGTGACATAGCCCCTTTAAATCTGAAGAAAACAGCTGGTTTGATAAGAGAATTCCTAGGAATTTACAGAAGTCAGTGAAAACACAGTGAGTCAAAAGATACCAGTCAAATGGAAACAAAGTATAGATAATTCCATCTAGCAGAGCTTTAAAATAGTAATAAAATAGCAACAAGATAAGGAAAACACTTCTACATGTAAGGGGTGCTTCCCTTTAAGGGTGATCTGGATCAGGACTAGTGAACAAAGATCACTCGTATCATGGTGCATTTCTCTGAAGGAGCTGATGAATACATGTATGTAATCAGTGTGGGGTTATAATAATTGCTATTGTTATCCTTTCATGTACAATGATCCAAGTAATCTTGGAATACTGATCTGAACCAGATCACCCCCAATATAGCAAAAAACAGGGGCCCGTTTCTCAAAAGCCCCAGTAACTTAACGAACCCGAAATCATATTTCGAAATCAAAGTCTCAAGAAAAGTAGGGTGTGTTCTGACCTCTAATGAAGTCCATTTTGTTTTGTTAGCTGATAACTTTACTGTACCACTGTCTACCATTTTCAAAACTTTTGAAACGGCTATCCTTAATTAAAAACAAAACAGCTTAACAGGCCCGGTGATTACCGGGAGCTTCGAGAAATGGGCCCCAGGTCTGGAATAGCATAGGGTTCACGGGAGCCACATAACTTAAGCCACTGGACAGTGAGTTCTGTGAAATTGCAAATATGGAACATACTGTACATGTGCAATCAAACAGCAATACTACTTGTAATACGTGTACTTACATGTCAAAAGCTGTGTCAAAAGCCCAGAGTCAAAGCTAAAATGTGAAATAACAAGAGAAACAACAATTTAAACGTTACATGTATATAACTGCAACAAAATGCAATGACTTGCCAACATTAATCTTCATTACACTTATATAAATTATTTTACAGTATATCAGATGGTGTTTTTCAAGTATCCAAAGGTCAGGTTTAAACAGCCAGCTGAAACAACTTGTTTCTGTTCAAGATTTATTTCATTTACCAAACTGAAAGGTTTCTTGAATATGGCATGCATATTTAATCTTGCTAACATTTTCTTAATAATATTATATGATAGCTTCATTATTTGCCTTAAAGGCTGCTGTGCATTTTCAGTTGGATCCCACAGATTATGATGGAAATACTGACATTATCATCCCTCATGTTTGTGAATTGAATTTCACTTAGCTTTTCAACCAAGCAGTTTTGTTTGTTAATGCATACTTGAAGCTTTTGTGCATCAATAACTACAACAAAAACACCAAGCAGCATGTGATTAAAATCAGATGATAAGTTTTGTTCATTTTCACCACTTAAAAGGCTACATAGAAATTAAAAGTAATTTCTCATAAGAGAAACATGATTTCAGATCAAGTTCAATGGCATGCTTTCAATTCTTTTTGGTTTAAGTTTTGATTGTAACTCATAAAAGCTGAAATGGACAAGAAGAAAGAGAAAGATCAACTGGCTGGAGCATATTTGCCATGGCCTAGATCGAGTCTAGTGACAAATCATATCATAGCAAAAACACATCAAAAACACTGTTTTTTAAAGTCCTAATCTAGAAGGCTTGCGGTTCTTTATACTTACATTTCTTCCTAGAGCCATGACATCTCGATGTTGTTCAATCTGTGATGCCATTACGGACCCATTGGTTGATGGTCAAAACAGCAACACAACCACTGTTATTCCAACAGATAATCTCACAAGAGGTTTTCCATTTCTGTATGAACCACGATTTTTGTCGTATTCACCTGTATCATCATCAACGATTAGCAAAAATCGTTGCACCACTGTAATCGTTTGACCGTTGAAACCAACCGCGCGTTTCACAAAATTGCATCATGGGTTATCGCACTCGTTCCCAGGGTCTATCAGCATTCAAATCCAATATGGTTACGACTTCATGTAGTCTTACATGAAGTGCTGACCTCCAATATGACCGCTCGTTTCGAATTCCACGAAAGAACTCGGCTTTTTTACACGATTTAGAGGTCAACCACGAGCTGGAAAGTACTCAGATATCATTTGCAGAGGCGCATAGTTATCCCAAGCTATTTTGCTATTTCAGAGATGCAAAATAATTGACCATTGGGAGGCCTGGAATTCGAATAACACAGCAAGATTTACAGTGTACTTTCTTTTGATTTTGTGACACATGTATATATGTCTGCAAGTATCCTGCTGCATGTATTCCAAGTACTCTTGTATAAGTTTGCAAGTCAAGGACAAGATAAATACATAATCTAACATGCCACTTTCATTTTTAGGGAATGTGCATTGTATGTACATAGCATTATAGTTTTCAATAATAAACATGATGAAATATATCTAGATCTTTTTGTGTGCAATTTATTGATATTGTACCATATTAGCCATTGTTGGGGCCAAATCGGCATTTCCTTTTTGGTTCTTGGAAGGGCCAAATCAGTTGACAGGAAATGCCAAAATAGAATTTCGTGGGGCAATTCAGAATTAACAGGGGCCCAATGGGTACCATCCAGAGCTGTTTTGGCTTATGTTTGTCCAAAACGGCCCAACATGGGCCAAATTGGCCCTAGAGACATTGGGGTCGATTTGGTCTTTGGAGCCGATTTGGCTCTTTTCATTTTACAGTGTAGTGAATGTAATAGGTGGGGTTCTCACAGAAACAAAGGAATTTTTCGAGTCTATAACGACCCGATATTCTGGGAGGGAAAATATCGTATAAACCTGAAGACTTCAATCTTGGCCTGTGATGATTCATTTAACAAACCAGCTCCTCTGTCGCGTGGAGACAAATGGCAATTACTTGTTCGATAATGAATTTCCAAAAGGCATAAGTGTTCCCTCTTTCATGTGAAACTACAGGATAAATTATTTCGCAGATTACAAAATTTAATTTGTTAGTGCAGACGTCTTGTATTCTTTTCAGATTTCCAATCCACGTTGTTAATTAACAGAAAACCGTTTCTAAACATTGCATAGTATTAAAAGGAAAGTTAGAAGTCTCTTATGCAATTATTGCTGGCCAGCGTTGCGAGTATAAACACAAAAGTAATTTTATGGTCGTATTTTCGTCTCAACAGCCCTGTGTGCAAATGAAGAGAAGAGATTAGGTGGAGATAAAGATCGGATAATGAACTAGTCATGTTATCTTATTAGTATATCGTGTATCCCGTCCCAACAACTTTTCCCCTGCCCACCTGCCGACGACCACCCCCTTTTTGGGTAGTGCCTTGTGCCGTTCAAACCTCCCTTTCAGTTTAATTAATAATAGCCAGTTTTATTATTGGCAGTGAGTCGTCCTAGAACCTCACCGAAGTTTTAATCTCTTTTAGATTAAAGAAAGTTTGTTAACAAATGATTGTTTAATTTTTAAGAATAAGCTACTTTTAAAGCTGTTTCTAGTCTGCGATTTGTTTCAGTTGATCTGCATGTTTATATTTTAAAGTACAAAAAGAGACAATACTATAAATGCATAACAGGCATTTTTGATGTAACCGCGCTGCCGTTTGTCTAGTTCAGGAAACGACATTTAATGAATTGCTTGGTATATATCTTTTATGGTCACGCGTAACAGTCTAATTTTTAGTGTAAAGCGTTCAGCGATAATAACACTACATTGTTTGAAATCTATGTCGATTGATCCTTCCACGAGACTGTTCCTCGTCAGTGTCTTCTGTTATTGTATAGAGACCCATCATACGGCAAGTGTTACAGTCAGAATCAGCCTTCTCAAAGTGAACATGTCGGTTTTTAGGAGGGTCAAAGGAGCTGTACCTCCTCATCTTAACAACTGCATGCGATGTTAGAAGTTCCATGGACTCTCTATGACCTCTTTGCGCCGCACGTTGTAGGGCAGTAAACTCAAACTTATCAGCTGATGTAACATCGCTACCGTGCGTCAACAAAGCCTCGATAGCGTCCTTATGGTTGTTGTGAGCAGCTCGATGTAACGGTGTGTATCCCCAAAAATCCTTAGCATGTACATCTCCTCCGTTTGTTGCTAGAAGTTCGCATGTGTCCACGTGGCCATTTTGAGCAGCGAGATGAAGAGCCGTGTGTCCTTTGCTCATTGCGTCATTGATGGTGCTGCCATTGCCAATCAAAACACGACAAGTATCTACAAAGCCGCCGTAGGCACTGAGAATCAGTGAAGTTGCTCTCTCCTTATTCAAAGCATTCACATCACTTCCCTGCCGAATAAGATATTGTACGACTTCAGTGTGGCCATTCTGAGCAGCACGGTGCAAAGGTGTATCTCCCCATTGATCCTTAGTGTGAATGTTACTACCTCCGTGCACTATCAGAGCTTGAACTGTGTCTCTGTGGCCAAACTTAGCAGCACAATGTAGGGCTGTAAACCCTGTTTGATCTACTGCGTGTGAATTTGCGCCATGGGCCAGCAATAATTCAACAGTACTTGTATGTCCATTTTGCGCCGCTCGATGTAGAGCAGTGTTTGCCCATTTGTCTCGGTGGTGAATGTTGCTTCCTTGTAGAACCAAATATTCCACAACAGAAGTGTGACCATTTTCAGATGCTCTATGTAATGGAGAGTAGTTCCAGTAATCTACAGCATGGAGATCAGTGCCTTCTTTCAGTAGCAATTCGACTGTTTCCCTATGTCCGTTCTGGGAAGCTAAATGAAGCGAGGTATGACCGTTCTTATTGTAACCTTCAGTGGGGACGCTGTCGATTGTCGAGGAAGCTGGTGAACTTTTTGCCCTCGAAGACAACGTTAAAACGTGTGTCCTGGCTTTAATATCACTTCCCTCTCGAAGAAGAAGTTGGGCCGTTTCTTTGTGCCCATTCTGTGCAGCCCTGTGTAGTGGAATGAAGCCTTGAAAATCAATGGCACGAACGTTACTTCCGCTTCTAATTAAAACTCTCGCGGCGTCTGTATGTCCTCTTTCTGCAGCACGATGAAGAGGAGTGTATCCCCAGAGATCTTTCGCCTGTATTTCGCTGTCGTGAAGTAACAAGATTCGCACAACGTTGACGTGACCATTACCAGCGCCTCGATGAAGCGGTGTAAAGTGCCATTTGTCAGTAGCAGAGACCACGGACCCATGATTGACAAGAAAAGTCGTTGTGCTTGCATGACCGTTCTCGGATGAGCGATGCAACGGTGTGTAACCCCAACTGTCTTTACAGTTCACATCGCTTCCGCCTAACACCAAACATTCGACTGTTTCCAAGTGCCCATTTTTGGAAGCCCTGTGCAGTGCGGTGAGGCCCCATTTATCTTTTGCAGATGCAACAGCGCCATTTTCAAGCAGCATATTAACAACCTGGGAATGCCCTCTTTCGGATGCGAAATGAAGGCAGGTAGTTCCAGTTGCCTGGTGACACATACGTAAATCTGAACCAGCCTTAACGAGATATTTGCAGCATTTCAGATGGCCGTTATTTGAAGCAATCATCAGTGGTGTTAGCCCTCTATTATTCTTCCCATTTGCCATACTTCCTTCTTGTAGGAGTAGCTTGAGAGTTCCTTGTTGCCCATGCTGAGCTGCTCGATGTAAGGGTGTGTTACCACTTCTGTCCGCTGCGTGAACATCGGCACTGTTATCGATGAGAAACTTGGTAGACATGGCATTACCCTTTAGTGCGGCAAAATGGAGAGCTGTTTTCCCGGTGTGCTGCCTTGCATTCCGCTTTGCACCATTGCTTATAAGCAAACTTGCGAGTTGTCTGTTATCATGATACGCTGCAATCATCAAAGGCGTGATCCCATCCTTGGCCTGAGCATTTACTTTTGCCCCGTGTGTTATGAGTTCCTGACCGACTTCAACGCAGTTTGTCTGTGCTGCAAAATGTATGGGAGCAAAGTCATTGCTGTCTTTTGCATTGACGTCTGCTTGCTTGTTAAGAAGAGACTTTGCTATGTGAGCTTTTTCAGAGAAAACGGAATAATGCATCGGTGTATATCCATACTGGTCTCTTGCTTCGAGATCACACCCATTTTCCACTAATTCTTCTAAAGTATTTTGTTGTCCATTTAAAACTGCTAAATGCAGTGGTGAACATCCCTCGTTCGTCCTCATCTCCGGATCACTTCCTCGCTTTAAAAGCTCCCGTACAGCGTTTGCATTGCCATTAGATGCAGCGAAATGCAAAGCTGTCTTGCTCATGAAGCTTTTCTGATTCACTTTCGCCCCTCTTTTAGCAAGAATACGGATTGCGTTGTTATCGTCATTTAAAGAGGCAAACATCAATGGTGTCATCCCGTTTTCGCTGCTTGCGTTTACATTTGCACCTAGATGAACCAAAGCACGAATGGTATCCAAATGGCTTGAGGAGCAAGCCATCATCAGAGGTGTCCGCTGTCCGATTGAAACTCCATTTACATCAAAGTCGCTTTCACTCACAAGCCTTCGAACGGCAGGTGAATCACCCATCGCCGCTGCGACATGCAGTGGTGTCATTGAGCGAATCTCTTGCTGTTCTTCCCGTTGACATTGTCGAAGCTTGTTTATCTTTATTTGCTTCAGTTCCTTGATGACATCTTCTATAGAATCAAGTCTTGGAGCGTTTGTTCTTGCGTCGTTATCAAACACTCTGTTTTCATTCGTCAGATAGCCCTCAAGCAGATGAGCCAAGTTGTCCTCGAATGGAAGAGAGAAATCACTTTCTGGAGTACTGAGCCCCATTATAGAACTAAGGCTTGTTCCACGTCCACGGATATCATGACGACTATCAAAGTTATCCATCTCCTGTAAAAATGATAAATTTCATTGCCAAGTTTTGAAACATTGTGCTATTCATTCATGCATGATGACTTAAAAGGCATTTGAAAGAAGCAAACTGAGGGAAAACTGAAAATAGCGTAGCAAGCAAAAGACATATCTACTTCTTTTTGCATCATTAAAGCAATAAAATTTTCCCTGTCTGCGAAATATAGTTATGAAGATCTACCAACATTCTTTGAAGCATAGGACAGAAATCATGTTTATTTTCTTGAACGGTTGCATGCGCGCTTTATTGTTGTGTGGCTTATTGTTTAACTGTCATGCAACTGAATAAGATCTAGAAAGTTCATGCTGCTTATTAAGTTAAGACTTACAGGACCCGCGTGCAAATGTTCTCGTACAATTGTTCTGCATCGTTTGCAAAAGAAACTGAATTTCTAAGGTTAAAGGCGAATTTCAAAGTGGTTTGTTAGAAGAAATATTGGGGAAGCAAAAAGCTCCTCTTTCTTATAAAAGCGGGCATAATTTGTAAGAACAACTTGTCCGCGTTATGATATCAAGTAGTCTGGCTGCCGACTGCACGGATAAAATCAAATTCGCTGTCTCCTCGACTGACTCTTGTATTAGCTAATTCTATATGCGTGTAGCACACCACATCCACTTGATTAATCATCAGCACTGCTGTAGCAATCAATTCTCAATGACCGATAGACTCGTGACTTTGCGCTCAAACTTCATTCTTGCCCTAATTCTTAATTGAATGGATGATCTAATACTGCTCAGACAACAATCACCCAGCAGTACAATCATTTCATTGTGATACTTACCTTACTGTCTGTACAAATATTCTCCTATTTCTCTTTGCTTATTCAAGTTCGTCGTCCTCTCAGAATTTCGGTTGACCGATGTGCTTGCCAAGTTTGAAAATTTACTCTCGAGATATAAACAGCTGATTGTTCGACGTTTAGAGGTAGAATGGAGATAAAGCTGCCAACCTCTTTGGATGTGATTGGTGAAAAGGCACCCCTGTTTTCTGAGCCAAATTCAAATTGTTTCTCGTTTGCAATACGTACCGTTTTGTCAAGATGAGAAATATAATATTGCCTCATGGCGTGTGACGAGTAAACGGGTTAAGCGTTGTTTACGGATTAAGCACTCGACCGGGACCAGCACTCAATATCGCACACAATATCATTATTCAGTCACGTTAACCTCAAAATTGTCACTCTTTTGTTTGCGATCATTATTCAAAATAGAATTAAAATGAATATATCCTCGTGAAGGGGTCTTCGTATTTAACTGTCGAATAACGACAAAATTAAACAAAACAGTCTACAGGAGCATCTTCGAACTTAGTCAGATCATGCTCCATGTTAACGTATATTTCCTTTCAAATCACTGTTTACTGACTTTGCTCCATAGAATACGTATCTTTATCAGTAACCTAGCTGATGGCTTTGACGTCAAACTCTAGCCCGTTTCCTTAGTTTCATGATGTGGGTTTTTATTGTTACAAGTGTTTCATTCTAGTTTCTGCTTCCAGCGATTTTGCTCCAGGCGTTTATAATGTGCGGGTTAGTTCTGGATCGTATTTTTTCAACGCTAAGCTTAAATTTAGACAAAAATTAAATAAAAGGTAGTATCACAAATATAAACTGATAATTAATTGCCCCATGAGTGAGTCTTTAACAGTTTTTATGAAAACAAGCAAACTGCAAAGCAGACAGAAGACAATTAACAACATCAACAGTTGAAAGAGACGTCGCCTTAAATATTGTACCATAATATTCTTTGAAGCAATAGAAACGCAGCAATTACAATGTTTAGAGTTAATTTCCTCATTTCGAAACCAGGACTGAGATGGTATAGACCGCATTTCCGTAAAAAGGTTTCAAAGCTATATTGACTAGGTAGTCAGTAGACCGTCTGCATACCTAAGTAATTGAATCTTTCATATTTTGCATATAATTCAAAATACAAATAAATCGTCGACTGTGAACTGAAACCAGCTTTGTCTGCCCTTGTTTTCAAAGTATAGACTCAGAGAATGAGCTAGAATGAGTTTATTAACATAATTTCACATGTGTTGTGCTGTATCAGTGGACAAGAAAAAGGGTATAGTATCGATAATAGTGATTTAAATTTCAGACTAGATTTTATATTCGCTGATCCATGACATGCAAAAAAGGAACTACATAGAAAAGCTCAATAACTTAAGTTCCTGAAAACAGGTCCCTGAAAGCAACACAATAGAAGCCGGAACGTTCTAAGAATAATTTTCTTGGTGAGGGTGAAGTTCATTCCAAGAAGTTTGTTACAAGAAATGAGCTGAGATCTGAGAATTAACAAACTGAATAAAATCAATCAATCAATCAAATTAACAAACTCGTACAGGTTGCCTGAATGATCGATTGGGAGCCTCAGGGTCTAATTCGAGTGGTCAATCTGGTATTCTTGCTCCGGGCACTGTCTGCAAACTAGAGAGCTGTGGTTAGTCTTTTCAATGTAAACAATCTACTTCAATCAGCAATTTTGGCCTTTTGTTGCCTTTCTCTGATTTACAGGATTGAGTCATCGATCACTGAATCCGTCAAAGACTGGCACAGATAACTGGCTTTAACTATTAGTGACGTTGACCTGAAGTGCCTAAGTTTGATGACGGTTTGTTTTGACAACATGTATTAATTAAGGTCATTAATGACGCATTAAACGTGCCATTGGGTTTGAGTTTTGTTTGCTACTAATGGAACAGTTTGTGATGTGCTTAGCGACAAATATGTTCGAAAGATAAGTCATCGCTGTTGTTGTATTTAATGACGTGGATCCCCAGAAACGTTTTGTATCATAACTTTACGCATCCTTACACTTGTTTAATAAAGAGTTTCCTTCTTAAGACGACCGGTGGGACGTGTTCTATAGATGATTTGCGAGTGAATTTTATCGGTCTAAAAACAATTAAATTCTTGAAATTTCTGGATCGAAGAACTTTCAGATTTTTGTTCAGTATTTTACCTATTATGGTAGCTATATTCTGTTGCCTGCTACACGTTTGAGTTGAGCTGCGTTCAGTGGAATGCCGAACAAACCTCAAACGATAAATAAGATTATTCGAGTTATCTGGAAAAAGTGGATGAAGAGCCACTCCGTGGAAATGCCACTGCAAATTCCCATTTATTTTTCTATTTTTTAATTTATCCATGCAGTTGTGCAGTAGGATTCTCCCAACTAGGACTATGAGAAATATATGGATACCTCTGAAAAGAATATGTACTCTTGTTTTTTTTGTTTGTTTGTTTGTTTGTTTTTTTCATTATCTTTAATTTCATGAAACTTCAAGACAGAAAGTCAACCAGTTTTACTTAGTTAACAATGTGTACACGAGGGCTATACAGAACTCAAGATCGTAACTTTAAGTTTGCGTTTCTAGGTGTGTGTGGACTAATAACTTTTTTTGTATTTTGAGTTAATCCTTTACTGCGAATAGAACTGCATGCGTCACTTTGTGGAAAGGTTTGTCAATTAATCACCCACATTTCCCTTACTATTTGAATCTGATATGAATTTTAGGATTATATGAGTTGCGGTAATTAACTACCTTTAATTTTATCACCTTAATTTCACGTTATCACTAGTGTCACTTGTGTCCGTTGATGTAAATCGGAGTATTTCACTCAGTGGTTTGTACGTTTCAAGTAATTGGAATTAAATGTGAGAGCACGTTCATATTTAAAAAAGGAACATGAACGAGTATTTCAATTTACAGAATTGATCAATACCGTTTGCTATTGGAATGTAAAACTGGAAAAAAAAGCTATTATAATTCTGCTGCGAATATCGAGCTCTTTTTTATTTTTTTATTTTGTTAACTGGGAGAGTTGAAACAAAGTGTACGCTTAGCACCTGGATTAGAGGGGGGGAAAGCGTACGGGTTCTGGGTTCTGGGTTCTTCGGGACGATGCAAACTGTTTGTAAATATAGAGTTGTACGTGTTATGAAATTGTCCGTGAAGAGAGATTTGACTCATGCCTGCAGAAAAGTGAATTCAATTCTACCTTTTTTTCATTATGTTGAAGCGGATATTAAATTGGACAGTTTATTAACACAGAAACCAACTTAATAAACAGCAAAACTTAACGGGTGACTACATGTTATTTCTTGTGGTTTTCATATTCAAATTGACCTTCTCATTTATATTACACCGTGTTCAACATTTTGAAATCAATACTTGAAGTTTTCCTTGTAATTAGCTTTTTTTTTTCTACTCAGCCGGATTTTCACCTTGCAATGTTTTCGTACCTAGAATCATTTACACAAAACTAAATTTGTGTTTCTTTATGTAACAACTTTCTCTTTACATTGTTGTGGTTTGAATGTTTGGAGCTTGTGACAGAAAGTAAGTTTGTTCGCGCTGCAGATTGGCTACTGGCCTTACAGCACAGAAATCGTTTGAACCCACTTCGAAAATTCTCGTTGAATGCGGCATATATTATGGGGTTAATAGCCCCGTTTGCTCTTATCAGGAATTCACTGACAAAGAAAAAATCATAGGGCAGTTCAACATTTCCAAAGTAAACTGAAAAAGTTACTATTTGTAGAGGAAGCCAGCACAAAATAAAACACAACACGATGGTTATAAGCATTCGAATCACTTTGCGTCGACTGGCTATTACACGCCGCCTAGTTGTTTCATTACCATTGCCGGGGATTTTACGAAACCATAGGAAATGAGAAATAAGGGAATATAATACTAACATGGTTATGAATGGAATCAGGTAAATAACTATAAATAATGCAACGGTGTATGTTTGTGACGCTTTGTCTGTGTCAAAATATGGCGACCAGTCTTCATAGCAGAATGAGGTGTTGTTATCTTCGTACAGGCGCATTGCGTACAACATCGGCGACATGACCAAGGTAGAACAAATCCAGATTGAAATAATTATTCTTTTAAGATAAGTTTGAATCTTCAGTTTCCTCAGTGGAAATACGATGGCAAAAAAGCGATCATAAGCAATGGCTGCTAATGTCAAGACGGAACTGGCAATTAGGCCAAAAGCCATCGCGTTCATAAATTTGCAAATAAACGTCCCCAAATGACCGTGAACGGAAAAAGGTTGTCCTAGAATCGCAGTGACTAGCGGCGGAATAGCGATCACTGTGTATAGTAAATCGCTGAAACTCATGTTCACTATTAGCAAATAAGTGTTTGTCTGCATTTTTTTAGTCGTGAAAACCACAAACACGACGATGATGTTGCCAACCAAAGACACAACTGCCACCATGACACACATCAGGACCTTGACAACGGATGAAAAAGTGAAGATGCCATTTCTTGATAGGAAGTCATCTTCGGTAGAATTTATCGATCCGTTGGAGATAGGCGGAGTGTGTATCCATAGCTGGTGTTACTCAATTCTATAGCCACTGTCTCAAACTGTCTCAGTCTTGTCGACACGATAACGAAAAATTCAGGATATGAATTGTTGGCGAATAAATGTGGCTGGCTATGATTGGAGATGTTACCCTTATGATATCAGTGCTCGATAATCATGCAACTTGAGATAGCTCACAGTTTTCAGTGTCCCCTACTAATCCTGTGGCGCCTATAAAAAATTGTAATATTACGCACAAATTGCCACACCGGAGTAATTAAGTTTGATATCCAATATTTAAACTTTTCTCTTCATGTCATCAGTTCCGTCGATTTTCATTTTACGTATTACTTTTCGGTAGAAAATAAATATTAAGCTTGATGTTCCTGCCAGAAGTGAATGGTACGTGGTTCTTCCTGCGTCAGTATATATTATTCAGTGTTTTAACCTCATGTTTAATTTCTAAACTACATCGCCTTGAAAATAATGGAACGGAAAGTAAATCGGAGAATTAAAGGCATAATAATGGAAACCATTAGCTGCCTTGGCGGGATCTTAAAGCGCATAATTATAGCAATGTACGTCTTCCATTAAACCAGTATTTTCCTCCTTCTCTGGCGTTTTTTCTGTTTGGACTGAATTGTGATTTTAATTTTCCTCATTTTGCATAGAACCGTTAATCAGATGTATTTTATTATTTAAATGGAAACCAAAAATACTGCAGTTCATTTGTACATGCCCAAAGAAAAACACTTGCAATTGAAATAATTACAAGTTGTTTATGGTAAAAAAAAGGAAAAAATAACGACAAGTATTTTTGTTAACATGACAGATCCAGTGCTTTTTAACTGCAACATGGGAAGTAGTTTCTTTATTAAATCTATTGAAAGCAGCACCAAGGAAGTAGGGAACTAATCGAGGGTTTTTTCCATTCAAATGAGAAACATCTGTAGTCCTTTGGTCGGCGTAATCGTGTACACAGAAGTATAGAAAATTTTCTTAAAAGGAAAACTAAAAGGCCGAATACGACGAAGTCAAATTAGATATATTATTATTTTGCCGGTTCTTCATTATTTGCAATATAAATGTAAGGAATCATAGATCTACTTTTTTGTCGTGGAAAAAATCTCCGTTAGTCAAATGTTAAAAGTTTTTGTGTTTTTATGGCATGGGTGACGTCAGTCTTTGACGTTAACCTCGTAATGGATTTGAAAGCTGAGATATAACACATGATAATGCGTTTTCTTTTAAATGATTTTTAAACGCCTTTTAAAACTCGTTTACATTATTACTTAGTCCTGAGTATGTTTCAATTCGTTCGGTTCCCATCATCTGAGTTTGTTTAAATCCTTTCCACATGGTGCATTTCACATTTATTTAAACAGTATGTGCTAAGTATTGAAAGAAAGGTAAAATATAGAATGACCATTACGAAGATAAAAGTTACCAAAGCCGACTTTTCGACAAAAATCCATATCTTGTTAGATAAATGGAAAGGATTTCATGTTTTCCATTTTCGCCACCGAAGGAAGGAAGAAATAATACTAGCATGAGTGCTATCGCAGAAGTTTTAGGCAAAGGAAGAGGGAGAAACCAGATATGGCAATCTTTGCGGGTTTTTTACTGTGCATATAAATACACAGTAAAAAACCCGCCAATATACATAAGAAACTGACTGAGGCGGATTAAGAATTGTAACCTACAGGCTGAAACTTGTTCATTTACATCCCTCAATACATGAAAAAAAAATTACCGGCTGATCACTGAACGAGGATTGTATTTGAAATATTACGGCAAAGAAATACTGACATTTGTAGATCAATTTTTACTTAGGAGCTTTATGAATACATAAGTACATACCAAAGTACCGAGAGGACGTACGCCTTCGTATACTTGGCTTGCATTGTCAGGCAGAAAAAATAATTGCAAAAAAATTCGGTGAAAAAATTCAAGAAATTGTGATGTTATAAGAGATCGATGAAGAAGGCCGGAAAATCATGTAAACATCTAGAACGTGCATTAAAAAAGCTTTGTTCATTAAGCCGTTTGGTGTAGGAACATCCTTTGGAAATTACTCAAACTCATAAGAGAACTGTGCCAAATTTTGAAGTCCACAAAATCCGATGAGAGCTTTTAAATGTTTCATCTTCTTTTCTCGAAATATAAATCGTTTAAACCTGGTAAAAAATAGTTTTGTAGTTTTTTTATTACCTCTCTTTAAGGTGCAGCTCAATTTGAAACAAAACAAAAAGTTCTTTTCTGCTCATTTGTGTTAAATTCGGGGGATAAATTTGTCTTTCGTTACAAGCTTCCTCTCCGCTCCCCGGTAAATCCGTCGTTTTAATAACTTTTGCCTCACTCCAGTCCTAAAAGACCTCAACAAGTCTACTGTCCCCTCGTTAACGAAGATATTTTAATGAATATCACGCTCAAAAAAACTGGTTCTGCGTCGCTTCTTTCTAAAGTTTTCTTTTAGAAACAAACGAGTCTGAATTGAAAACTGTCACTACTATAGAAATGGTCCTAAAAGGAAGTATAATGAGTGCTGATATGATCGACGATCGATCGACTAAAGTTGGATATGATCGACGTAAAATCTTCAGTTGTTGCAGTTAGCTTGGGGGAAGAGAGGCAACCGACATTTCAGTCCAAAAGTTAACCAAACAGATGTGCCAATCTGTATTCCGGAAAAGATCTGATGTAAATCAGTTTTGGAGAAGAGCCTGTCGAGATGCTAATTCTGCTGTAGTTAATCCTCAAATTTACACATGATGTTGCTTAGGAAAAACGCCCCTCCATCCGGTTGGGATTCATTTCCATTGCAATATAATTTCCGCAAGTAGTATCAACAATTTATGATAATTAGCCATTCATTTTTTTGGTTCTTGCAACATTCAAATAATACGTTCTATGTTAGGAAGTGAAAAATACTGGGAATCGATCATTAAAAATCAAGACAAAACTTAGGCCTAGGAGTTGTTTATTGCATGCTTGACAACTTGCCAGAATTAACACTTGGTCACGAAAAAAAAAGATACAGCAGTAGATTTCTGATCACGTGACTTTGCTTTGACACAATCAAGCTCATGTATTGTTGCCAACTGAGCGATTGTAGAGTCCTAAGTTTCATATATTATTACATTACATTTAATTACATTAATGGTATTAATGTTAAAGAGAGAGAAATAATACAATCATGCAGTAAAATTGGAAAGTGGTGTTTTGATGAAAAGCTCCAGAGCAGTACTCTTTGAACGAGATCGTCTTAGACATCGTAAGTCAGGCCCACCCTTAAAACACTTCAGACCACTTGGCTTTGGACAAACTTTCACATCCTACTCGCCTTTTATAAATTTTGGTCCTCGGCAATTTTGTGGTATTTTGGGCTGTGTTAGGTTAAGGGGCTAGTGGAGCTTGTGGGCTCAAAGGAGTAACTAGGAATTCTCATTTTTATATCACACAAAAATGACTTTCTGGGGTAAGGTCATGGTCTTCGAAAATTTTCTGATCTGTTTTAGGCCTAATAAAACTTTTCTGGAACTTTTCTCTTCATGACTAATCAACCTAAGTAACCTTTGTCCCTTAAATTAAAAAAAATGTGATAAAATCAGTACGTCGAATCTAATTACCCAAAACCTGACCTCCCAATTTTTTCGAGGCACTATATAATTGAACGAAAGCACTTTCCCTAAATGTAATCAGCTCTTAGACATTAAACAGAAATCTTTGTGCCTAGTACATACGCGTAAGTATGTATTTCATGGGCTTATGTAAACTTCTTGAACAACGTTTCCCTTTGGCCAGAAAACTTCGCAATTGCCCTTAATGCACTTCACAATTTCCGTTGCTTTCCTTTCACCAGTGAAGTATGCTCCCTGTGCAAAGCCCCACCAGTCGGAATCAAAAGAGTCACCGGCGAAAAAAAGCTTGCCAACCTTGCCCTCCAAGTTATGAAAATCCGCTTTGGTGGTACCGACTTCGGCGTTAGAATAAGATCCTTGAGTGAATGGGTTTTTAGACCATCTGCTATAGAATATACCTGGATTGGAAGATGAAAGGACATCATAACTCTATTGTGATAGGGTGAGGGGTACAAATAGTAATTGGTTGATATTGGCCATAATAATCGTCATTCTTGCTTCTAGGGTTACATAACAGAGCTATGGAGGTTCACTTCAATATTCATTGTCACGGTGATGGCCGGGTAACTTATGCTTTATGATCATTAGTGGGTGATGACATTTCACAGTGGATCTTACCTTGAGCGTTTGGAATATTCGAGCCGTAAACCTTTCTGAGTTCTGTCATGATTTCTTTCAGCGTCTCAGAATCGGACTGACCTTCCACCTTCAAGCTCATCTCACCTGTGACAGTCACGTGCAAGATGGCTGACCCTGGTAAAATATCACGTGCTTCAATGTCCATCCATATTGGGTAATGGCCTCTGATGCGGTGAGCGTACAAGATGAACTCATGGCTATCCCAGAATTTGTAAGGAAACTTGATAAAAATTTTTGTGTAATATGCCAATGGAACCTTGCTTATGGCTTCCACTTTCCATTGAGGAAGTTTGGGTGAGAAAATGACAGAGTCGCTTGCCAGAACGCTAGTGCTAAATGTACAGAGGCCATAATCCGCGGTAAATGTCTCGCCGTTGACGGTAGTAACTCTAATTCCATATCGGGTGTAGGAAACATGTTTTACGATCTTGTTCAGAAGAATTCTATCACGAAAATTATCGGCCATCTTAAGAAAGATGCTTCCATAACCACGTGGATCAGCTACAAAGAAGTCGAGTGACCGAGATTCGAATCCCATAAAAGACTCCATCTTTGGCTGTTCAGCAAATTCAAAGTCCAAAACTGAGTATTCGAGGACGCTCTTAGCTGGAGTATCAGGTTTCCATCCCACACTCGATAGAGCTGCCCTAACAGACATATCGGGTCGCTGATCTTTAGATTTCAATTCTTGCAATGCTATTAGCTTTTCTTCTGCTTCGGCGAACTCTTTTAGTACTTTACGGTCTGTGATGTCTTCACCTTGTTCATTTCTGATGGCAAAAACATAATCAACGTAAGACAATTTTTTTCTGTGTAAGTGGTTCGGTGATGTACGGTCGGTAAGAATGTAATGTGAAGTAGCCCAATGAGAGTCTAGAGCTAAAAGCAATACCCGTTGCTAAAATAGAACAATTTTATGTCGTAGTTAGTGGAAGAATGACTTCGTTAAAAGGAAAGACTTACCACTTGTTAATGCTGAAAAATGGCGATGCTGAAACCCAATACCGGATTTTTATGTGGTAATTACTAGAAAATGATTGTGGTTAAACTGGTGCAAGCTTTGGTAGATATTGCTACAAAATAGCTTGAAAAAGAAAAGAAAACAAAGTACACTGGTGGATCGAGATACAAAACAAAACATCCTTTGTATGGTAATTACTAGTTTCGTGGGTTTTATTCTTTTTCTTTGACAGAGGTCTAAGTTAAAACCGAAGAGCGTTTGAAAATTAATGTCGACTAATAAGGGTGTCTGCTGAATACAACAGGGACAACCTCTGGGTCCTCCGTTTCAGGATTGTTAAATTCTGAATAAAGTATTATACAACACGGTTTTGACTGAGTTCTGATCATGACAAGCTCTGTCTATTAGAAAGATATGTTTGTGAGAATACTAGCAATTTTAAAACTAATAACAATTAACAAGTTTCATGTTCGAAAAGCGTTGATCTCCAATTACTGACATGATGAATTTACATTATGAGGTTATGTTCATTGCATGAACGCAAAGAAAATTTGATTATTTACTTTATTATTACATCACTGTAGTTGGTGTAAATTCCTCGCAGGTCGTGCTTCTTCTTTAGCTCCCACAAAGGGTTTTGCTTATCATCCGCATAATGGATCCAGTTTGCACCTTCTTCCAGCTTCACTCCAGCGAAAGATCTTTGCTTGAAACGCCCTCCGATGTAATCTTGGGCTTCCAGGATTAAGAAGTCGTTAATTCCTTTTTCTTGTAGAGTTTTTGCAGCCACTAAGCCCGCCACGCCTGCCCCAAGAATCAAGACTTTCGTTCGACGTATTTTAGTTCTCTTCCCAAGCCTCAGTTGTCGACCATGGACATCGGACGAAGAAAACAAATGAACTACATATAGAAACACTATTATCAAAGCTCTCTTCATGGTGACGTTGATCACTCTGGAAATAGAGCAGCCCTGATTTCAGTATTGTTATGTGTTAAGTGACTTCAGTTTCTTAGTCTGTTGGTTTGATTTGTTGTTACCTTTTTTTTTCTTTTCGTTTTGATTTGTTTGTGCGTTGATGTTTCTGATTCCAGCCGCGTTGCATAATCTTAGCTACGATTGAAATAAAAAAATTCTACACTTACAGTTAATCTGTATTGGTACTTTTACTTCTTGATCGAGTGAGTGCTCCAGATTTAAAATTACTAAGACCTGGGACATTCTGCCAAGTGTTTTTGATGACTGTTACTTTCAAATCCAGTTTAGGGTATACAAGATTTTACTCCATTGTGACACTAAAGACACTGAGGTAAACTTACTTCGAATTTAACGTTGTTCTCTGTATAAAACAGCTTTGTTTAAAGCGTTCCAACTGGGCATACAATGCCACTTTCCAGAAAGACGAAACTTTTATTAACCGTAAAAAACTGTGAAGCACTTGTCGCGACGTTTTGACAGTTGTAGGCAAATATGACGAGGTTTTTAGACTTCTTTGAAAAGAACAAATTTGCACGTACAAAACATAGCAACATTAAGTTTTTGTTTTGGGACTTCAGATATGAATAAGTGCTAAAATTAGGGGCTTTTCGTGGTTTTGTGCCGTGTCTTACAAATCGTGATAGTGAGGCGGCTTCAAATTCTATTTTTATTTATTTTATTTTATTTTATTTTTATTATTTTTTTACACTTTTAGCCTTGTAACAAGTTTATTATCAACCAAGCTTGAATACTGTTTCTCGGTGGTTTCTGTACCGACCTTACGGAGTCGGTCTGTACTATACACACCTTAAGCGACAATGACCAAATAAGGCCATCGCGCTTGGTTGAAATGTTTTTTTTAAGTCTTGAAAAGCTAGTTGTACAACGGTTCACCTAAAGCCAAGTACTTGGAAAAAAGACGAGGTGAACAAAAAAGCATCAATACAATTCAAAAAAGATTTCGAAAGCTCATTCAGCCTCTAATTTAAATCATTCAACAAAATCAACTGTTATTACAGTCATTTATTGCCGACTCAGTTACTGCCGGCTTAGCTACTTCTGACTTAGTCACCAAATGATAAAGTTATGAAATAACTATCTCGCTGCATGATTTTACCACCTCAAAAATCAAGTATACCGTATAATCATAGTACACCGTATACAGTGATAACACAATTGTAATCGGACACGGACAATATAAAACAACGTCCATTTTTAAAGTTTTTTAGTCAGTGACAACAGATGTTTAACTATTTAGTGATGATTCGATAATCATAACTACCAGTGTAAAACAAAGGAATACCTCTTTTGTCAGAAAATCCTCCGCTTTTTGTTAAGAGTGCTGATATTTTTCTTGCCAGTAGTTCAGTAATGTACTGAAAAGTCGTGCAGAGAGGCACACTTTTTTATGCACTTAGCAGGTGTGGAAAAGGTGAATAAACAGTCGAGAACGAAACACGAGGGTGCGCTAAATTGCTCTGGTTTCATATTAAAAGACAACAAGTTCCTAGACATAAAATATGTCGTCTTTATTTTATCAGGTTGCATGTTTGATTACTTCCAATCAGAATGGATTTACTTTAGTATCTATTGGTTAATAACATTTTTGGACGATTTGTTTAAGAAACTGGTCCCAAGACACATCCAAATATGACGAGTGATAAAATATTAAATTTCACATATATAAAGTCCTTATTCCCACTGTAGTCCCTCTGAAGGTATTTTAGATCACTCCAGGATGCAGAAATTGAGCGCCAACAGTAACTGTGACTTTTCTTCTCTTCGTATCGCGATCGAAAGCTTGCGAACTAGACTTAAGCGGGCAATCTTTTCAAATGCAAATGACATTAATCTCTTTTGGGGCCTGTTTACAAAGAGAGAGGGTTACCTTAGAAAGCGGGTTACCCTGACACTCACACATTTCTTCATTTTTTCTTCGTCGTGTTTACAAGGCAGCTGGAGTTTCCTTGGTAGGCGGGTTACCCTATTTGAGTGCTAGTGTTACCCCTGTCAGGCAGGCTACCTTTTTCTCTTGCAAACACTCCAGGTAGGACTCACCTACCAAGGTTAACTTTCTACTTTTTTGTAGATCATTTGATTGTAACCGTGCAGTAAGTTATTCCGGGTTGTAGGGTTACGATACCTGTAAAATTTTGCTTTTAAACCCAGGCTATCTTTTGCCCTCCAGCAAGGGTTAACCCTCCCTCCTTGTGAACAAGCCCTTAATGATATTACCCCCATGAGCTTTCATTGTAAGCTAGTTCCACTCCAATCCCGATAATATGAACATGGCCTATTTTGGATGTGCGTTTCCTCCCGCTTGTACTGGCTTGTTGTATTATTAGTTTTGAATTCTAATCGGTTCATTGGTTTATACTCACGAACATTGTATAGTTCTTAACTTCTCGAGCTGTTAGAGCCGTTTTCACTTGAGTGAGTGATAGGTTTTGCTTTTACTCTGCTACACGATTGGCTTAAAAAACTCGCGCCAATTCTTCATCCAATAAGAAGTAAAACCAAAACCAATCGTGACTCGTTCGCACTCGTTTTTTTCTCGCTCGCTCGCTCGCGTTTTTCCTCGCTCGCACGCATTTTTCCTCGCTTACACGCGTTTTTTCCGTGTTCGCAAGCGTTTTTCCGCGCTCTGTGTCAGCTACATGTCATTACCTGATTACTTCGAGTTTTGATTGGTTCACTGTATTCTCTGTGTCGTTTGTGATTGGTCAGAGCGATTACTTTGGTTTTGGTTTTACGACACTCGATTGATAACCGCTCTATACGGATACTCGTTTAATTTATTATATGACCGAGAAAATTATTAACACTCCAGTATCGATTTGCGCCGCAGTGCAAATTAAAACTGAATTATCAATCAATTGGCGTTCTCTCTTTCAATCACAGTGAAGTATGTTACTCAGTCATAAAATAAGATTGTTATACTTCCAAACTCAAATACGTTTTCCGATTGCAGGAAAGCGTGTCGCGTGCTGTGTGTCAAAACTGACTAACTCCCTACGGAAACAACAGCTTGAACTTTCGACTCGCACGTGATCAGGTCATGCTAGCTCCCTGAAACCGCGGCAAATTTATGAGCCATCCCGAGTATAAAAGCAAACGATTGCTTGCAATTTTTTTCTAGTTTTGCAAGATAATTTGGTTTTGTTAACTGGGTTGATAGAGCCACATTCTCTTGTAATACTCTCCGCAGACGCAGCACCACAGTTTTTTTATATATTGATAGTCTCGGGAAGTCACCGTTTCAGTTGGGCCATTTAAGTGTTTAATGTGTAACAGTCACGGATGCACTTCAGAGTTTTCAAGATGCCGCCAGGGTAACTCTGTTTCACTTAAAACCGTTCAAAAATGAAAACCATTCAAATTACTCTTTTATGTAGCTCAAGCCGCTAGTCTGTAAAAGGGTAACAAATTATCAAGGGAAAAATTAATATATAATAATTATATGCTCGATCAAAGTTTAATACCTAGCTTCATGGGTTAAATTGGGTGATTATGTATAAACAATAACCTTTAGCTTCGCTTTCTGACCAATTAAAACATGAAAGGAAACGCTTTAGCTGGCCGTTCAGATAACAATGAACTCGGAAGAGTGGCGTTCAAAGTCACCACCTGTATAAAGCAATGTGAAAATTAAAAGCTTAGTTCAACCCGAGCAAATTCGAATCAAGTTACTTCAATCACACAGTGAAAATATCCCTGTTAAAATCATTCATTTTCCCTAATTATTGTCGTGGAACAGTGTCTTAAATGATTGTTTGCTGAAGTTATCTGATATCGAGGAGAAAGAAAAAATGCACAAAGACTGAGAAGGTAAACTGTTATTTGATATTTCTCTGGCCGTGATGTGACCTGGCAAATCTAATCATCAGAAAAAAAAACTCAGTACAAAAAATACCATGCATTTCATGAAAGCATTGAGCACCATCATTCCCATGGCTGTATGTCTTTCAATGTTGATCATCTCCTCGTCTCTAGCTAATGGACTCATTCTTGGTGTCATTGCTCGGTTCAAGAAGCTTCGTACCTTTACAAACATTCTCCTCGCCAATGCCGCCCTGGTCGATCTCCTGAACGCATTGATCAACATGCCAACGTACTTGCTGTATGGCGTCCTAGAAGTGAGTTGGCTTAAAGGAAAAACTCTGGCAATTTTTTCGGTTTACCTGAGTCGATTGTTTATCTTTCTCCATCTTGTTTCAATATTGTCACTGTTGGTGAATGCGTTTCTGGGAATAGCCTTCGACTTCCGATATTTCGCATGGAAGACGAAACAAAAAGCCATCTGTGTAGTTGTGCTTGAGTGGGTTATGAGCCTGGTCACCCTCTCGCTATTCTCTATTCCTCTTTTTTCTATCGACCTTCAAGATGCTCATCTCTACACTTATCGCCAGCACGTCTATTCTGAATATAAAACTCTTCAAGCAGCAGTCATAGCTTTGTTTATTGCGGGCGCGATAGCTTTTGGTGCCCTGAGTGTCTATTCCATACGGCGGAGGAAATTACAGGTCAGTACTAAGCTTGTTCATGAGCTGAGAATTACTAATTCAACTGTAGGTTTGCACTTCCTTGAGGAGGAAAAGAATGCGCTCGTTTTTGTAACCTTTCTCGTCACCTTTATTTTAAACACACAATAGGTTACAGCAAGATTTTAAGTTTGTATATACAACAGGATCGCAAGGTCGCAGAGGAATTCCGCACCATTTTGTTTTAAAATTAGCTTTTAGCCAAATTTTTCCGGTCCATGCCTTTTTAGTTACAATGGTAAAGTAAATTTTAACTCCTTTTCTTCGTAGAGGAAAAGCCTACATTTATCGTCAATCCATGCTAAGGCAAGATTGCAACAGGATATCAAGGCTTCCAAAACTGTGGTCATTACAGTGATGGCATCATTGGTGTGTTTCATTCAACCCGTTTGGTTTGCAGTATGGAATCGTCGCAATCCTCTTTCAACTAGCAACTGGATCACATTCTTTGTGAACTTCAGTCTTTTCCTGTCCAGCGGAATCAATCCCGTTATCTATTTTTTCAGAGCAAGAAGATTTCGTTTGGCTTTGAAACAACTACTGAAAGATCCCTGTGGTAAAAGTTCCTTTCAAGAAACGATCAAAATAGCAGAGCAGAAAAACCCGCGTAACATTACAGATCAAGCTACAACAGGCAACAAAGTCCACAATAATAAGGTTGAAGAGGCGGAAAACGGAGGAAATGCAGAAGAGGCAAACGGTCAGCGTAATAACGTTAGACGGTTATCATTCCGCGAACTGGAATCTGAAAGCGGGCAAGTTGTTAAGAAAGCATGGGCAGAAAAAGACGAAAGTTTCCAAAGAGGTGAAAGTTCGGTTAATTTAGAAAAACTCCCTGTGGCCAGTGACGAACACGCAAAATAAAACGTCACCGATACAAAGCATAGAAAAGAAGAAGGGCAAACTGCTGTCAGTTAATTTTCATATCCAGTAATAATTTACGCAGTGTTCATGCACTAATATCTTTAAAATATGAACAGCTAGTGCTTTTCACGCGTTATAATTGGTTAACTCACAGGTTATAAACAAAGTACTATTCACCTGCTCTTCGCCGAATAATTGTTATACAGACATACAAGTGATAGTTTGAACTGTTTTTTATATCGAAAATTTTATGTTATCAGCATGAAACCCAAGGATAAAATATTGCAGGGTGTAGTTTATGGTAGTTTTCTGAGCTAATTTTTCTGAGCTAATTTAGGCTCTTTTATAATTTTACTCTAATTGTAGTGCCACCTGCAGTGTGTAAGAAACGCAATTAGAGATTGAAAGAACTGCAAAGTTTTCTTTTTCAGCAATAGTTTTTTTTTTCCACTAGAAACACGATTTACCCATTTACATGTAATTAACAATTATACGCCGAAGACGAAGTGAACCGATTGGTGAATATTTACCGAGACGAAGTGTAAGTGTAGGTGTAAGTGTACGAAGTCGAGGTAAATATTCACCAATGCTCACTTCGTCATCGGCGAATAATTGTCACTCAGGAACTACAAAATAACGGACATTGACTTCTTATGTGCCACTTGATACGAAGTCTTGAGGTAACAAGTAAAACAAGGGACTAATTAAAAACAAGGAACCACACACGCGGTTGCTCATTTGTATACTTGTATGCAGTCGTAGTAAGCTTAAATGCACATCGTGTACGTGCAATACTTATCGAGTTGGGCAGTAAAACAAATATAAGCGAAACTCTGCGACAAATAAATTCATCCGGGACGTTTGTTTTATCGTTGGTGAGTTCATTCACATAGCGACACGATGGCTTGTCGCAATGTGAACGTCGATGAGTTTTTTTTCCGTTATGTCGTTATGTTGTAATGCTAGTATTATGTCAGTGTATCAGCATGTTCACACTGCAAACATAACGACCTTTTGAAGTCGTTATGTCGCTAGTGTGAACTAGACCTGCCTTTTCCCTTACACAATTCCTTCCAATTGCTATATGTGTTTGTTAAGCTAATTTTATTCTCTTCTTTTTATTGTGACTTTATGTATTAAATACTGTAATGCTCGTCTCGATCAGCCTAGGCGGGTAGTGTAAGTTTGAATTTGTAAAGGCAATAAATTAAACTGTAAAAATAAATTAAAGATGAAGTAACATGATATTGAATTTATGGAGACCGGGGAAAAAATCCGAGTCCCAGATGGGACTATAAATAATTTGACTATAAATAATTTGAAAATATTCCGCTACAACTTAATACAATATAAAACAGACAGGGAGAAAGATAGCAGCATCAAGGACAGATATTTACGTAGCGAAATACGTTCTCTTGTTAAAAAATAAAAAAACTTAAGCTTTCGGATATCAGACTAATAGCCCTGTTCACGGGTGACTTTGCTCATTTACATTACAATAAAATATAGCATGTATGCAAGGCAATTTCGGGCTATTTCGCAGTTTTAGCCCGAATTTGCCTCGCATCCACGTTGGATTACATTGTAATGGAGATTAAAAGAATTAACCGTGAAAAGGGCTTTAGCGCGCGAATGGAAATATATACGAAAGGCCTTGCGAAAAATTATAGAAGTAAAATACAACAAAAAGAAACATGCTTCATACATACATACGTACATACGTTTATTTGAGTTTTAGGATAAAAAAGATAAAAAAAAATCAAAAAATTGAAAACAACATCTCATTACAATAATAATCGTATCTATAACAAAATTCTCGATCGTCACGTAATCGGCGCGCGATCACGTGGGTGTCCAGTTACAGGTGTTCGATTTGAACTTTTTGTAATTGGATACTCACGTGATTTACACGTCAATTACGCGCGCTTTAAGGGCTTTTTTCGCACAGTTTCAACATTTTTTGAAAAGCACTACAGATGTTTTCGCTCAAAAGAACTTCCCAAAAGACATTCTTAATTCCAAAATTTGTTATAGATACGATTAATTAGTAATTGGACCTCGTGTCGTACAATTCAGGGAATAACGTGCTCGTAATTCTTCCCAAAAGACATTCTTAAGTCCAAAATTTGTTATAGATTCGATTAATTAGTAATTGGACCTCGTGCCGTACAATTCAGGGAATAACGTGCTCGTAATTTCAAATCGGCCTCGCGATTCGCGCTCGTCCGATTTTGAAATTACTCGTTGCCCTTATCGATTACACACGCATTATCGAAGTCAATAAAATGATTGTTTTGCCACACATGGTTGGCAACGTTGAGCCTTTTGTGCATTTTCTCAAGTTTCGTCGATGTTCCTTTTTTATTTCTATCTTTTAGCATTTTTCACACTTCTTTTTTTATTTTACTTTTACAAATTTTTTGCCGCAGCCCTTTTCGAATATATTCTATTCGCGCGCTATTATTTTCATCACTTAAAGACTAGAGACCGATAACCGAAAGCATGTTTTTAAACCTTTAACCAGAGAAAGTTTTTCGCTACTTAATGTCGTATCCTAGTTACAGCTCTATTTTTACAGATATTCAATATCACATTTCGTAACCCGTCGACCGTACACCAGGATTTCGATTTGGGCGGAGGCTGGGAATAGGAGCTCTCGTATGACTTCTTCGCGCACGTGATTTCGGAAAACGTAGCAGTAGAAGGGTTTCCTCCATCGCGGTGGCCTGGGCATGAGGTTCTCTGATTTCTGGCTGCGCCACTAACACATAGCGACTGTAAAGATGAAAGGAAACAACGACCGAGGTGTTGATAAGTTACAAATAATGCGGAAAGCGCACACGAGGCAATTCCTAGAAAATAATACCGCGTTAAAGTCATAGGCTATTTCCGACTTGCCTTTTGCCTTTGTAACAAAACGAGTCTACGGGCAAAACCGTTCATACGAAAACGAGTCCCGCCTACAGGTTCATTTTCATGCAAATCGAACTTATTTCCATAATAAACGTTTCGCACGATGTCTCATTTTGAAGCAGAGGCACAAGGCAACTCGAAATTCAAAATATTTTGTATAGTCTCAACTAAATCATTTGCTCAGCGCACCATCTCTGCGCATCATCTCAGGCTCTTGTTTGCCTAGTACACTGTTACGACTTTTACAGGGCATCACAAAATTGTCCGGTTAACCAAATAACTTGTGAGTACCTATTTATTCCGCTTCCAAAGGGAAGCACGCGTCTGGCTCTCAAGCACGGGTGGAAATGGAGAGTCGTCTGCGTACTTTCCAATCATATGAAAGAAAATAAAATACTCAAGAAAAACTAACAAATACCACACACCACCACATTTTGATTTACCTGCATTTGCTTGGGATTGAGGCTGACGGAGGAGGCTTGGGTAGGGCATTAGCAACATCGGACACGTTATGATCGCATGCCTTCAGGCTCATCAAACTTTTAGCCACTGGAGTGCGTACCGGGCCTCCAGACTGAGGATTGAGTTTCAAGCGATAAGGGAGTTCGTTTGATAGCTCTTGTTCTTTGAAGTTCCGGTTGTGGGTTTGTTCATGGGAGAGGAGGGGCGTGGCATTACGCAATTCGGTGATGGGGGGTGGCGTGATGAAGTCAAAGGAATTTTCAGACTTGGAAGGTGGCTCTGTGAGAAGAATGAATTAAAATTTATCATTAATTTTATCAAACAGTTATCTACTAATCGGTACATTAATTTTCTCTTGTCAGTCAGTGGATCAATCAATCAAACAACAAAAATAAACTCGACTAGGCTATATACCCTTCAGTTTTAGCTACCTTGTGCACATTCAAAGTGACTTGAGTTTTTCCATCTTTCTTTCTGTTTGCTATCAAGTGCTTTTCTTCTTTTAGTTGCGGTTTTCTGTCGCTCCAAGCGTTGTTGCTTTAGTCGATGAGCCCTGTATATTCCAAAAAAGAAATCACCACATCGTATTTTAATCAAATTAGGAAAGAATTACTTTGAAGATTTCCAGATCCAGTCGAATCATTAATTTGTTTTGTGAAGCATTAGTGTTGAAAGAATACGGCTGCTTAAAGTACATCGATATCATACTAGTGCTTCGTATGCAATCAAGAAATCATCCCGTATGGTTTTTACAGCTGGCCATCAATAAATAATTTAATCTTTGCAATTGGTAAACTCTCCGGTTCAAAAGGTTGTCAGGTTGACAGAACGAACAATATCTTCTAGATTTTCTTTTCAAACGTCCAGAATAAAATTATTATTATCAGTTATTACTAACGTTTCACTTCTTTCCGTCAGCGGTTGTTGAAAGTTCTCTTACCTCTCTAACACCTTGTTTTGCCAATTGCTGCTGTAATCGCGTGTATCCAACAGTGGTATATCTCGCGAGTCAGTTAGCCTGAAAGAAACGGGCTTTGTTTTAAACAAAATATTAAATAGAGATAGTACTTC
>JAHPZR010000804.1:27500-37500 GCA_019787425.1 Platygyra sinensis | reverse complement strand
TTCGCCCGTGTCAGGATCAATGTACGTCACTAAAGGCACTCCACTGGTTTCGGGTAAATGGCGTTTTTCTGGCTTCTCCTCAGCCTCCTCGTTCTCTTCTTTTTGGCCTCTAAGTTGCTTGTCTTGAGCCTCCCCTGCAGATCCGTCTTCAGTCTCAGCGGAAGGATTCTTCCCGCTCACATGAGTCTTCGCTGCGATTCCTTCAACGGTTTTTTGAGGTGCTGGAGACGAAGGTGTATCCCGCTGTCCAAGTGTGTCTACGAATGAAATTGTACAACACTCATGATGTTAATGTTCCACTAGCATATTGTCCTGATGTACATGTATATCAATAAAATCGTGGAAATGTTCGACAATAATAAATTCACATAATTCCGAAAATGAATGTATACTTAGTAACCTTTTGCTCTTTCCTTCTCGGGGATCTTCTCCTCGTTGTTTGTTGAACGCGAAGAATCCAACTCTTGAGGAACTGCGCTAGTTCTAGAAACACGCCGAGCAGCTGCAGTGTCTTGTCGTATAAGAAGCTTTTGTTCCCCTGAAGGCATATTAACAACATTTGGCGTTCCATACGAAGAATCATCTTCTCCGTTCTCTTGAGTCGTCACCTTGTTCTGCTTATCTTCGTTCGTTACTTCAGTCTCGTTGTCAATCTTTTTCTTCTCGTTTTCCTCTGCTTCCTTCATTTCCTCTTCCTCTTCCTTTTCTTTTGGTTTCTTTGTTTTCTTTATCACGGCAGGTCGCGGGATCCGCCTTGCCTGGAAGTAAAAAAGATGAATACGATGCTCAAGATGAATGTAAGCTTGGGTCCAGTAATTCTACAATAAACAGCTACTTTTACAACTAACCTCTGCTACTTGTACAACATAATCTGTTGCTGTACAAACTCAGTGTTGTAAAGTATCGGCGGGCAAGTTAAACATCAACTAAATCAACCGCGTTGGCGAGTTTGTAGAGCTAACGTTTCGACCGATTACCCTTCGACTTTGCTCGCTGAACGAAGGGCTAAGGTTCGCACAAACCTCAGCTTTACAAACTCGCAAATGCGGTTAATAAGCCTTTGTTACCTTCATATTCATAAAAAGCTTAGAGTCTGCTTGCTTGCTGCTGCTTGGTTCAGGTTTTTCTACCATCGTTCTCCTGGCAACCGGCGCAGCGTATCCGGGACCTCCATAAGCAGACCGCAAGGACCTGGAATCGATGGTTATGTTACCAATTCTGCCTTTTTCTCTTCGAAAGCTGGGAACGAAGGAAATTTTCTTCTTTGTTTCGTTTGTTGTTTCGTTGCACTGGCCACAGGAGGGGTCAACGCCTTGCTTTGGTTCTTCCTCTGTTTTTTCTCCGCCTAAAGGAAAATTCAGAATCATGAAGTGGTTCAAGGATGGTCATGTTAAATTTCAGTTTGTTATAGGTGTCCAACAGTAGCAATTAAATGATGAAAGAATGAAAGATGAGAATGCAGCCATAACACTACTGGAAAAATGACCTGAAAAAAATCAGGCTTTGAACGGGATTCGAACCTTTGCGTTACTGGTGCAATGCTCTGTATACCAACTGAGCTATCAAAGCCACATGAGAACGGTCGTGTCTGGGTTCGAATCGCATCTTTCATTCTTTCATCATTAAATTTCAGGGTCGACTGTCATCAAATTCCCAGTCACCTTTTCTCACCCTCAGTCAGCAGGGCACTGGCGCGAGGAAAAAGTGGCTCTGAAGCACATGATCTGATTAGCTAGATTCTAGGACTAATATGTTCGCTAATTCAACGCTGGTTTACTTCCAATCACGAGAAATGCACACGCCTCGCATATTTTGCATTTTTTCGCCGGTTTACACTCAAATGAAATTATTGTAAGTTTGTTTACAGGCGGCAAACCTCGTCAGATTGTGACTATAGGTTACTTGGAATCGTTAATGTTAGGATTCATTAGGACTTAATTAAAAGCCAGATCAAGACTGACAGAAAGATTCACACTACCTTCATCTAAATCCTCTTCAGACTCTTCTCCCTAAAAAAATCAATAAACAAACAAAAATAAGCAGTTCACATTACTAACTTGGTGGTTTTTCAAAAAGAGTTCCTCTGTGTAAAGACCTATCGACCCCAATCCCCTTCCCCCAACCGCGCCTTACTACATGAGATTTTTGCGACACATTTACTTCGCGATTTTGAGATGCGTATATTTCGAGACACTTAAATTTCGCAATTTTGCGAAAATGCTGTATTTTGAATCACGAAGGTACAAAATTGTCAAAAGTAACATAGTGTGAGTCACTTAATTTTCGCGTCATGTTATGTTCGTGACACTTATTGTTCGCGCAACGTTAAATTCGCGAAATTCGCGAAATTAACATGTTGCGACAATTCCATGTAATAAGGTATTCTACAGTCGTGTTCCTTATTGAAATATCCCCTGCTGACCTTGAATAAAAAGCGGCTTCACAATATTGATTTTAACGGAGAGAAGACACATTACCCAAGCCGATAGCTCGCAATGTCGAGCCAAATCATAGAAATAAGTTTGCTATCGTTGCTCTAAGTAGGTTTGGCTCTCATAGACAAAACAAACACAGCTGATTTCGAGGAATATAGAATATAACAATAAAAACCTACCGGTGGAGGGGTAGAGGGTGGCGTTGGTTCCGGTGGTGGAGTTCTTGGCGGTGACGACACAGGCGAGTCGCCGAATTCGGGAAGTTCCCATAATTCCATGCTGGTTCTACGTTCAGACATGGCCACAGAACTAACCAAGGACAGTCTTCTGGGGGTGGAGGACGGGGAACAGTAAACCTCGGTCGGAGCAAGAGACAGACTGTCTGACATGAAACTGAGTGACTGAAAATTCAACAAAAATTACTCTTCGAGTTCCTTGTTTGGCAAATTATGATAGCCAGGATGTTTAGGTCTTTTCAATTAACTTTGTAAGATCTCAATGAAGCTTCTTAAGAGTTGTACGTTCTTAGATCACCTTTTTCATTTGAAATCAATCAATATTTCCCATTCTTAACCACAGTTATACTGCCTAACATATTTTGTTTGTCCATCTTCATGACTTATTACTTCAAGGTTTCTTGATATATAAAGAGTGACTTTTGTTCAGCCTCCCACTCTCAATTATGCTGGCAATTGCATTACATGAGTGATTTTAAAACGCAGGGTGAATTTCTAGTAAAAGGACTGACAAAAAAAACGCAGAAGCCCTGCAGTATTCCGAATTTACAAAAAAACAACACAAACCTCTTCCTCTTCTTGTTGGTTTTGAGGCTCAAGATCAGGGGGAGGTCTTCCTTCCATAAACCAAGACGTTTTTAACTGCAAGTTTGGAAACGGTACCTGCAATGATATGAGTGCTATCACAATGAACATGAATGAAAATAGAACGAGATGGAAATATCTGAATGGAAATGAGTGATACTCTAGAGCAATTTCCCTTCGAAACATATACATGTTATTGTAGTAAGGAAAGGTAAACTGTGCTCAGTGGACGAAGGGATTCAAGCACATTATGAATCACATGTATATTGAGATCAAGGTATCTTTTACCAAGTAGTTTTCCATGTTAGTAGGGTCTGGTTGCAGAATCTTTTTGCTTTCAAATCTTACTGACGGATCTTCGTAGATATCAGATTCTGAGAAAAAATAATGAAAAAAGACCGCTAAACAACTGTTTCCAACACCGCAATAACAGAGTCGATAAAATATTCACCACACAAGAACGTGTGTGCATGATTTGTAAATATTGTGAACAAGGAACTGATTTTTTTACCTGTCTCAAAAGCTTCGTCGTCGAAAGATTGACTTCTGACGTCAGTCGATAAACCATCCTTTATTGGATACACTATAAAAAATAAAAAGAACACAAATAATGATAATGATAAGGATAACGATAACGATAATGATAATGATAATGATGATGATAATGATAATGATAAGGATAATGATAATGATAATGATAATGATGATAATGATAATGATAATGATAGTAATAATGACAATGATAATGATAATACTTAAACCGTCTCCAAACACTTTGGGAAAAATAAATCTCCTAGTGTCTAAAAAAGTAGATATTATTACAGAAAACTACGTGTATGGGTTACAGGCAGTCAGGTGTGCGCCAAGCGTGGATCATGTAAATGCTAAGCAGGCATCACGTGCCTGCTTATCAAGAGAGTCAGATGTGCGAGAAGCTGACGAATCACGTCCATCGCAAGCAGGAATCGCGTGCTAAGAAACAACAATCACTGACAAGGGAAGAAAAAGAGGAGCACTCCATGACAAGCAACGATAAGGCACACCACGCATAATCCGGGTCGAGGTCCCTTTTATATACGCGTCACGTCACCATGACTGCAGTGGGAAGTAGGTTATAAAGCTTTGGATGCGAACACTAGGTCGTTTTAAATCCGTGTACTTACCTTTTCACTTGGTATTATGAAGATGTGTTGTTTAAATCCGATTAGAATATCCCCTGAAAACAGAAGGGAGAAAATAAATGACGATTCGTAAACAATCGATGTATAAAATGTACTTTTAGTATTCATAGTGACAATAACTGTACCTCGAGTGTTCAGGAAGGACGCAACTGTTAATGTATCATTCATCATGATTTCACGGAGCAGGATTTTATCTCGATCCCAGATCTTTATAACGCCATCTCCACTGAAAACAAAAAAGAACAGCAAGATTTACTGTATCGCTGCACCTGATAATCGTATTTTAATTACTTTAGTTGCTCATTTTTTCTTCTCCATACACCACTGGTAGCCATGTCAACCTGACTACTGCCATCTGACCTTCATTGCAAAATGAAAGCTAATACAAATAGCATTACGCATACGACTGGAAATAACGAAAAATGTTCAAGGCTTGTACATTACTGTTCTGGAATTGTATGAAAACCTAAAATCTTAGGCAAGGGGCGGAAAAGTCGGTAATGGTGAAGGCAACAAAAACAACTGACCGCCCCATAGGTCTATTGTAGGCCCCAGCGGCGTGTGAGCAAAACATTTTTCACTTATTTTGTCTCCCTCAGCCAGTGAAAAATTGTTCTTAGTTTTAGTTCGATTGGAATGATATCTTAAATACTTAATTGAGACAGTGTTTTTCACTACATTTTGAAAAGTCTCGAAGTTCGTCAAAAATTGTCCGCCACGTGATTGAAAACGAGTTGAAACACTATCTCGTGTCTGCTTTGCTTTGTTCGTTTGTTTGCTTCGGGTTTTAATTTTAAAAATGCATTAACAAAAGTTTATTTACGAACAGTAAAATACTTTTGACAAACTAACGTGAATTATGTAACGCCACAGACCCCTTACTTTCAAGCGGGATTTTAATCAATAAAAAAGGTTAATAAATGCAAGACTTAGTATAATTTGCAATTCGTGAACTACATTTTAAATTTGAAGTCACGGCTCTCTCTCCTATATTAGTTCTTAGCCATAGGGCACTTCTTCTTTGCTTTCCCGATACATTGACGTTTTGCAAATACATTTAAAAATGGTAAAATAAAACAAACAAACAAACAAAAACAGAAGTCCAATTTACCTGGCACTACAGAATATCCCAAGATTGGAGTTTGAGTCCACACTGTTAACACATTTCTGATGATCCTTTAGACGAGAACGCTTGCTGCCTGTAAGTTTTTCCTCTACAAGTACACAACAAAATATATAAATCATGAATGACATCATCACTGTGACGTGAAACTTGGCAGAATAACTGATTACAAAAACACGTTGTACAATTATGAGAGGCTTTTTGGAACGATGGAAAACACCGGATAATTTCAACTAACTGCTACATTTTCAAACATTGACGTGGAAGTTTATCACGTGATTCTGATTTACCTTTCTCTTCACAAAGTTCACAGTTGTCCAAAGATAGCGAATGAATGTGTAAATATCCACTACGATGCCCACACAACAAAACGTTGTTCTGCAAAAAGACCAAAGTATATCAACTCAAATATTACCAAAAAACAAATTGCTTAAAACTAGTGACAACAGAATAGGAAATAAATTTATTTCAAGATCGGTTTAGTTTCTGAACTGGCTGATCAGAGGAAAAAAGAAGAAAATCAAAAAAAAACTACGCCTGCAAAAGCTTGCGAACATTGGACAGCGTGTTCTCAGAGTATCCTGCAAAAGTAGATCAAAAACAGTTCTACCAAAGTTGATTGCCATTTCGTGAATTCATTTTATAGGAAATTTAGTTTTCTAGTGTAGAGCAGAACCTCAAAGAAAATGGGCGTTTTAATTGGGCGTGGATAGCGCAAGTTCAATTTTTGCATTCTGCATGCCTCTGTCATCACTTAACTTGACTATCAGTACTTTTGTATCTTTTTGGCGCTGGCCTATTTTTTACCATTTTATTGAAAACTAGCCAATACAATACATTACCATTCTGGTGAAACAAGTCATGTCGGCATCGCAGTCAACGCGCCTTAACAACTGAAGGAACGGTAACGACCAAATAAGGATAACAATCCCAGGATGCCTGCATTTCGTAACCAGGGTGTTCGTGTCTTGATCATGATAGAGCTCAAGAACCTACATGCAAAAAATAAAGAGTTAACGCAAAACGATCAATTATTACAAAATATTTAAGATAGCTTGAAAATTTGCTTGTGAGATTTTCTTTATCTGATTATTTATCTCTCTTTTGGCAAACGTGGATATTTGAACTGCGAACAGCCTCTCTTTAGCTCGAGGATCCACGAGGGTGGAACTCAAAAGAAGAGAAAATGCTTGCAGTCTAGTTGACTGTTATCACTTCTTCACTACGGTAGATTTAATATGCAACTAGAAAAAAATGTATCGCGTAAAAAAAATCCACAAGTTAAGCATGCTCCCTTAGACAATTGAACAAGACTCAATAACCTTTAAACTACAAAGGCTCAAGAGTTAACTCTCAGACATGTCAAAATAACATCATCACTCACAGCATCTTTGTTCGCTTGAAGCTGGTAATACTTAAGTCCTTGCCAAAACATGTGAAGAAAAAGCACACGTCCATCCTGAAAACAAAACACGTTGTAAATAACCTCGCCAACCTCATTACTTATGTTGGGCCCCGAACAAAGAGAAGCTTTACTCTCCATCCACAATGCGCTGTAGGAATCCGGCTGAAAAACGAAACAATCAACGGTCATTCTGTATTTGTGTTTGACGAAAACTCGGTTAGGGAAATCACATCTTTTAGTCGAGCCGTCCTCGTTTTCGCAAAGATCCGTTTTCAAAATAAATATTTTCTGTTTAAACGAAAACGAAAAGCCGCCATTTCCAAATTCCTCCGGTTGGAAGAGCGTTTTCGTGACGGATTACGCCCGGCCGTAGAAATAAGCTGTGTTTTCAAGTTTCTCCGGCGCAGTGAGGCCTCATAGATGCGTTGGACAAACGATCTACCCTGGATCGTGGTTGACAAATGCTCCCGGGACGTGTTGTTGAACAAGCCCTGGCAATATCCACTATTTCCTCATCAACCTGTCTGCAACATTACGTCACTGTTTACTTCACTCAATAATTACCAACCTGAGTTCCCGCCATAAGGAACTGAGTGGCGTCAGGGCACGCTTCACCTTCAACTGTCTTCATTATGATTGGAGAATACAATATCCCAAGACACGTGATCTTGACTTTCTCTTTACGAGCCAATAGTGACAACTCTCTACCGCTGGCTTCCCACGGAGGATAGGAACTGGGACCAAGGGAGGACGACTCACCATTAACAGGGCTTAGTGATCTGATCAAGAAATAGACACAGGAAAATTCAATTTACAGCCAGCTACTAACACAAAAACGCTTGTACCTTAGGCCCCGTCCACAATACGCCAGAGGGATTTGACTACGCAGCTTTATTTCTCCGGTTAGGCCTGCCGTCCACACTAATCCGTTGCGAAAACGGAGCTTTTCGAAAACGCCCTTCAAACCTGAGGAATTTGAAAACGCGGGTCTTGCGTTTTAGTGTGGACAGAAAACATTTTGAAAACATGGGAAGAGAAGTTTTGACGCATTTCCCAGTAAAATCTTCGTTGTCCAATTCATCCGGTTAGTGCCGGTGGACGGGAGCTCTTAATGTCAGGTTAACACACGTTTCGTACCTTTTACCCTCACTTGGCCAAGGACTGCTTGTCCTGGATTTCTGCAAAGCTTCCTGGGAGTGCCGATTATGAATGTCTTCAATGAAATCTAGTTTCCAGGACTCCACCCGTGTGGCTGGATTCGTCCTGGCAAAGAAAAACAAAAATAACCCTAGTTTAGACGAGAATACGAATACGTAAACTGCTCTAAGTTTGTGCAAAAAAAATTATTTCCAGAAATGAGAAGAGAGGAAAAAAAACAAGTGTGGTTTGCTTTGGGATGAACATTAAGATAATTAAAGCCTAACCCACTACCGCCCTAAAGTCATTAGACAAACTGTACCTGGTGTAATAGACCCAGATCTCTTGTTCATCTATCAGTAAGTACATCATGTTAAACTCCCTGTTGTATGCCGCATCTTTTATCATGTTCAAAGGCGAGATCGGTGGCGGAGGGAGAACTGTGGAGAGGTTCTGGCGCTTTCGGGAAATTAGCCGAACGCTGGTAAAGAGAAAAAACAAAAACAGAGTGAAAAAGAGAAAATTTGCATTGAATGTAAACACTTCGTTCATTCAACGCTCACATTCTATTGAAGCTCTGCCAATGACAACAATGCTCGCAATTCGAGTGATTGCCGATGGCGGCGGAATCTCTAATAAAAGCGGTGAAGCTGTCAGGAGAATTGGGAATAATCAAGCTCTTCTTCAGATCTCCACCATAAAAATAAAACACGCAGGCGTGAAAGGTCGACAGGTAGGCAGTCTGCTGTAACACTGCTGGGGAATACAGCTCATTTCGTAATAGCGTAGGTCTGAGATAGTGACATAAAGATGTCCGCAAAGCGATAAATTGACGGGTAGGGTATGTACATACCACTGCTTAAAATTTATTGATATACATGTATGGGAGATAATTCAGTTTCAAAATTTATATTTCGAATTTGACGCTTTGTTCCATATTCAGTTTTGACGAACAAAACCAAACTAAATGACTTTCGCGAGATTCGGAGGAAAAATATATAACTTATTTTCAATCGACGTTGTCTTCATCGTCGCCGTTGTAGCTACCCTCAGCCCTATAATGTTTCACTGTCTGTACAAATTCACAGATTTTGACACAATTTTTAACATCTGTTTTAATCCACTGCATGTATCCTTACCTGCTATCGTTACCCACTGCCATAACTCGTGTTGACTTTCCTCGACACGTGACCAGAGAAAGTGACGTCACGGAACAGCGTGATACAACCCAGAAGTCGCACAAATGGTTGAGTGAGAATACTTCAATAACTCGGTTTGAACAGCAATAAATAAGCTTTGGCGACACAACGTTCATCCAATAAATTCCCTCAGAAAATACAGGCAGGCTAAAACAAAGATCAAAATGCATCAAGTTAATGAATTTGCGGTACCCATTAGAAAAAAGGCTGTCACATGTCACATGTCACTTCTGGAATAATTAACAATTATTCCTCGAGCCCGAATGGGCTCTGAGTCAATAGCCCATGAGGCCGAAGGCCGAATGGGCTATTGACTCAGAGCCCATGAGGGCGAGAGGAATAATTGTTTTAGTAAAATCTAACTAGTTGGTCAAAAAAATATCGAGACAAAACATCTTTTGCTAGTTAAAGCCATTGTTTTGGTTTTTAAAGCCGGTGCTTTTCGCTATTAGTGGGCTATAACAAATAGCCTACTAGTAGCTCAACCAATCAGAACGCAGCATTGATAATAGACCACCAGTTGGATTTTACTAATGAGCGTAAGCCGAACCATTTTGTTCTAGGCATGTGGGAAACTGCTACCCTCACAGACACTTGTCAGCCTCGCCTCAGGTTGTCTGGAAAACAAGTTATCTATTTATTGGTATTGATCAGTACATTTCATTTATTTACTGCTTCAACAAACCTGTATATCTCTTC
>JAHPZR010000804.1:0-22500 GCA_019787425.1 Platygyra sinensis | reverse complement strand
AGGGTACAGGTTGTCCAAAGTTTTTTCTACTAATAGAATATTAATAGTAATTTAAAGGGGCTTAGTCACGGCATCTTGAGTTATTTTAAACATCGAAAAAAATAACCGTTAAATTGAAGGAAACCTAAAAATAACACTTTGTAAAGATAGAAAAACATCAAAGAGATGATAATAAACCATAAAGGAACAAGGATGGTTAAGGATGGAGAAGATTGACGTGGATTGCAAACAACGAATTTGAAAAGTTGTGCTAAGCTTTTCAAACGTGACTGAGCCCCTTTAACTACAGTACACTGACTCCAGGGCTCCAGGGCTGGGGTACTCCCTAATTGTACAAGGAGGATCTGCCCAACAGGGGTACGTGTACCTTTTTCAGGCTTCAAATATACCAATTAAGGTATATAAACTGAGATATTTCACAAGTTGAGGTATTTGATAGGGTAGCCCTCATTAAATTTAGCTATTTGAAAGAGCCTTTCACTTTATGATTGTACCCTTTACAGTAGTTTATTAAGTACCACATGAAAACAACAACAAGAATTCCCTATTTGGAGATTAATTTGTAAAACAGGCCAGCTACAGAAGTTGCAAATTATGTTCTTTTAAAACAAGGTGTAAAAGGGTACCTCTTCTGCAAAACTGGTATATAAAAGGGTAAAGGGTTCTGACTTCCGGGCAAAGCCTCTCCATAAGAAAAAACTTTGTTAAAGTGCCCCTGTGATCAAAAAAATCACTTCCTTTTTTTCTTGAGATTCTGAAAGTGTGTCTGCTTAACACTTGACTGACAAAATTCTGACCTTTCATTTTTATCCACAGGCTGTAAACTTTGAGTGTAAGTTTTGGATTTCACGATCCGCCATTACTCACGTTCAAACTTGACCGATTTGACCTCAGAGGGTTGGATCCGAGAAAAGTGACATCAAAGGCTCACCAGCTTAAAATTTCAGCGTGTGAACGCAGCTTATTATGTATGCAAAGTGCGAGTTTAAAAGTGTGAAAGCCCAAAACTGCATATTAATTCTGCAGCGTACACACGCATTGCATTCTTAAACTAGTGAGCCTTTGACGTCATTTTCTCCTCGATCCAGCTCTCTCAAGAACTTAAATTTAGTAATGGCGGATCATTAAATAGGAAAGTTCCAGTTAAAATGAACAGGTGCCTTTTTTTAATCCAGGATTAAAACTTGGGTCACTTAGTGTTTAGTTAACATAGTTTTGAAATCCAAAGAAAAAAAATAATCTATTTTTTGTCACAGGGGCACTTTAAGAATCCCCCCTCCCTTGGAGAACAGATCAGAGGTAAGTAGCCAATCACTTAGCATTAACCAAGAGCAAAATACTTACAAGTTTTCTTGCATGAGTGTGTGCTCACATACCTCTGAATCTACTAATGAGCAATTACCTTCAAAACATATTCCTTGGATAATGCAAAATATACATTGAACTTTCTTGAGAATATAATGAGTCGCAGGACATTAAACTGGTATGACGGATAATTGAAATGCCTTGTCACTGTCAATAAAATAAAAAACACAAATTAATTTTCAATTAAATAAGCAAGTTAATTAATTTATTTATTTAACATGTAATATCATGATTTACAATGTATAATTAAATAGCTGAAGGGCTACTTTCCTACTGGCATTTGCGCATGATGATGAGTATGCTGATCTGGAAGTGTAATATCCAATATACACTGTAATCTTTTTTGTGATTCTTATTATACTCAGAAGGGTCCTTAACTGTCTTGCAGATACCAGAAATTTAGAAAGTCAGCCATTATGTATAACACTGACGATGAAATAATATCCGTGTTGTACCTGTACTATAAACACTTTCATACGACCAACTTGTGATGCCTCGTGAATCAAGAAACACAAACTGTCTGAATCGAGGATTATGTGTCACTAAAAAACAAGAGAAAATAATTATAAAGCAAGAATAAAGAATAACTGAATGAGATTCAAACAAACATTGGAGTTCCTGGTTCTCATATTACACATGCATTATGTGACTAGCATTTCTGACTTATGGAAAAAGACTACAGTCAACAATTTCCAGAGGGATCAGTACATGCAAGGGTGGTGGGAGGGGGTTGACAAGCTTCCAAGAAAATACCAACCAGAGAAGTGTAAGGATGCTTTATGGAACACTACTGAGACCTTGAGCCTGTGGCTTGTGACACATGCCCAGCAGTCTTCACCAGTCTGCTACTATAATATTATTATTATTATAATAGACCATTTTACAGTTGTCGGCTTAGTGACCTGGTCTCTGAATAGCAGCGAGGCTGGAGTTGACCTTGTTTTGATACAGACCTCACTGCTTTTATTGTGCAAATCAAGTTCTTCTTATGCTAACTAGTTGGCATTTACATGAGAAAAGCTGAGAGGTCTAAATCAAAGCAAGGTCAACTCCAGCCTCGCTTGCAGCCATGGCCAGGTAGCTAAGCACACAACTGTAAAATGGCCTATTGGTCCAATATGTTTATTGCTTGTTTTTAATATCGCATTTCTCATTGTCTCATTAATTTTGCCTATAAACATCTTCCAGTGTAGTGTGAAAGTAGTAATTAACAGCTGAATACCCAAAGTAGTAATGAAAGCTAAAATAAATAAATATATAAAAATAATTATAAAAAATGTAATTCTACCTCCAACAATCTCACAGTTCTTTGAAGCGTGTTTATAGGATCCTCTACTCTGGAAGCCATAAGGAATGTGTAAATAACCGCTTCTTTCACTCATGTAGCTTTGTGCTTCTTCGTCTTGATCTTCTCCAATGGACTCCATTCTTCTTCTCTCCGAGCCCTCGAAAACTTTATTTCCTGCATCAGCAACCTTGGAGTCTTCTTCTTCAGTTTCCAACCCGTTGTCAGGGCTAGACTGATCCATTATGGCAAAAATTGTTGTTACTTGATGGTACTTTGGGTTATCTGTAACAAAATCTCACCACCAGCCAAAATTCGAAAACGCGCGCCAAGGAACGTGTGCACGTCAGTGAACCAACCGAGATCGCAATCATCGCTTCTGGAAACAACTCCACAAAAATCCTTGAGGTGTGCAAATAAGCTGGGATGGTGTCTCTGTTTATATAACTTACCAAAATATTCACAAAGCAGATAGATACACCTACAGTAAGCTTCCAATCACTTTTTAATTAAGCTTCTAGATCAAGGGCAACACTGCATGTTTCCAAATAACGATAATTTTATCCACTTTCGTCGACGTCATTCCATTTTATGACTTGCTGATCAACTGTAAGCAATTCAGTAATCACGAGGAAGCCACAGTAGTCTTGATTAGATTGCTTCAGGCTCAGCGTAAACTGTCAACAATCGTGCGTATGTAATGGAATTCTCGAATCTCTGCGTACTTTCGGATCCTTTTGTGACAAGTTGCTTCAAGTTGTGTTGATAAATTCCTATCAACAAATGTGGTGCAAATGACTAGAAGTCGTACACAGTAACGGCAACTCAAATCATTACACTTTAGACTAATTATATTTAAATATGCGAGTTACATGTAATAATTGTCTACCAAGCCAGCTTTGACGGAGGGTTGCTAAGATACGAGAAAGATTGGGACGTGATTTCGTCACGCAACGCTCCCTGAAAGCTCGTCACGCTTTTCGGAATGGGGTTATCACAAGGGAATCAAGGTCGGCTTTAATGGACAATTTAATCAGAATGAGGCAATTGGAAGGAGGAAAAGATAGTACTTCTTCGGCGAATGGGCTTTGGAAAATGATTTTTTTTTCCTATTTTAGTCCTGACGCTTTGCTACCCGTCGTTTCACAGGCCCAACAGAAAATTATGATTCAGTCTTTTATCCAGCTATCCAAGTCGGTCTAGATAGACTGTGTGTCCTACTACAAAAACGACCATGATTATTGTGTCATTTGTATGATATTTGGGGTATTCAGTTTGGCTCACTATTGTTTCAACTTGGGCCCAGTCCACAGTATATACGCACGAGGAATTTGAAAGCAGCGTTCTCTGAAAACGCGCATCAAATGTTTTCCGTACACACCACGTGGGAGGAATTTAACAACGCAAAAACCACCATGCAGTCATTGTGGATTTAAGTCTGACGAAAAACACGTTCATGGAAATCATGGTCATCGGCTCCTGCGTGAGGCCATCGTTTTCGAAAAGCTCCGTTTTCAATGTTTTCCATCCACACGAAAATTAAATGTCGGCTTTATCAGTACTTTTCAAATTCCGATTTGAAAAGCATTTGCGTAAAGCTCCGTTCTCGTGACCGATTGGTGTGAACGGTGGGTCCGAATCGTAGAAGTAAAGCTAAGTTTTTGAACAAATTCCTCCGACAGAGTGTGGACGCTGTCTTGATCCAGGGGCACCCAACGAGAAGATAGTTCAAAACCACTAAAACATAGCATTGTTGAAAGTATTTTGGTATTTAAACGGTAGATATAGGCATATTATTATCCCCTAAAAATTTGTCATCTGTTCGGATTTCCTAGCTGAAAAGTCTAGTGATCCGAAAATTATAGGGATCAAAACTTACCTTTTCGAAAATTTCAGCCAGAAAAAAGGTTCCCGAAAATTATAGGTGACCTTTTTAGGGTAAAAATCCGTTAAAAAATAGGCAATTATACCATATTTTAGATGTTCGAAAATCTTAGGAGAAGCAGGCAAGCAAGAAATCTTACAAAAAATGTTCCGAAAATTCTAGATCTCAAATCGTCTTCCGAACAGATATATTTCCGAAAATTGTCGTTGGGTGCCCCTGTTGATCTAACTTAAGCCTGAGGGCAGACACTGTCTTGTAATTAATTTGACTCACGTTTATTGCCTTTCGCTGGTTCTTTTTTACGAATCGGTTTTTAAAAGCAGGTGTTTACATGAGATCAGTTCGACAAAAATTACAAAGTCTAATTTTCCGGGATCAGTCAAAAGAAAACGTGCAAGTAATTGTTACTGTACTGTTCTTAGTTAAAACGTTGTGCTATTGGTTGATCACAACAATACACAAGAAAATAAATTTTTCCCTCCAGGAGCTCATTTCATTCGATATATTTGGAACGACATCGACACAAGCCGGCTCGACATCTGACATATACACATATTTTTTTGTCCTGCGCTGCTTTATATGAGAGCGAACGATATTCCAGATATGGAGAAAATTGTGTTTATTTTGGCAGCCTTGGCTTGTTTCTTACTTGCAGGTAAAATTTTACACTTTGTTTTAAAGTAATAACCAAGTTTCTTCCATATCCATCGCAAAGACATAGTTACATCCAGGGTGTTGGTTATCGAAAATATATTTCATATTTCAACGACTTTTGCTCGTATCGTGTAATCGGGTGAGTGTAGTTTTGAAAAGAACTGTTGTTGGTGACTGACGTGTCGACAACCTGAGCGTAAATCATCTTCAGAGTCAGTGAATAGTGTTTGTCAGTCGATGAGTCTGGTCCGTTGATAGTAATCGAGCGATCACACAAAACGAACTGCTAATACTCCCGGGTTAAAAACCATTTACTATATTAACGACTCCTACTAGTCTAGCTAGCTGAAAAAACTGGATTTGTTTTAAGATGGTTTGCCGAGCTAGCTTGGTTTAAATCACAATCGATCAAAATTCGAAGTTTTTCACCAGATAATCTGCAATGACAGTTTATGAAGGTAACCAACGTTATCTACGATTCTTTCTTCTAAGTGGTTTCTAGCTGTAAAATCGATAGCGACGATCTAAATAAGTCGATCATGCCCATAATCCTCCAAGTTTATTTCGTGTCTTATTAATCCAAATCGACAAACGAAGGAAAGAAAGGCAGTCGTCCATGAAAAAATAGCATTTGAGTTTCACTGCCCCAACACCTGCCAGTCTTAAATTCATCTTAGTTTCCATAATATTTAGGTCTCAACAAAATTTCCAGCTAAGCAAGATTTTATAACATGAAAAAGATCAGACTTCTGCGTGCATTTCAGTGTCAACTCCAAGAAGAGTCAGGAAAAAAAATTACATGACTGATGTCAAATCCTTTGTTGCAGATAATGCTAACTTATCCGAGGTCAGTTAGCAACGGTGTTTTATCGTTTTTGCGCTCTATATATTAATTTTAATTTGGTTACGCCAAATAGCAAGCCTTGGCAACCCTTGCTATCGCTCATTATATCACAACAGGAGTTTTCGCTTAGTAGTGCCTTAAAAATGGAACTAAGAACTTGGCGGGTGATGTACAACACATTGAAAAAGAAAACTAAATTTGCCTCACTTCACCGGAGCTTCATTAACAGTTTCACAGCTCAGATTAGTGAGGTCATTGGGCTCCTTCTTGTACAATTCACGAAAGACGAAGCCAGTATATAACGGTGATTGATTTGTTTTATTTAATTCTAGCTTCTGTTAGAATGATAACATCGCCCATACTTTATTTAAGTCAGGCTTGAAGTTTGTTTTTATCTTTACAACGTTCTTCTGCTGATCAAGAAAGGATGATCTATTGCACTGATGTAATTCAGTACATGCTCTGCATTGAAAAGCTATAAAGAAAATAAAGCTCTCCGATTCATGATCAAGAATAATCCGTTCTTATCCTTTGCACTTCGATGACTTGTTTATATATTATACTTAGCAGTGATCGTGGGAAACGTCGAGATTTCAAAAATCATTGTTGCATGTAGTTTCAATGAAATCTTCATGACATTTTCCAAAGTATTGGACTGTATCAAGTTTGCGCGCAAACAAACTGCAGCAACCTTCCCGTTTGGATTGAGAAGATCATTAAACGGTGTCACCTCGGCTGAGTCTTCAGTCAATGAGTTGCAAAAAAAGTATTTTTTATCGCTGTGACAAAACTACGTTTACTTTTTTCGTGCCCACTCTTTATGGTAGGCTTTAGCACAAAATAACTAAGTACTTTGCGAAAAACAAGAAGTTAAGGCCACGATTAACGACTATATAAGTATGATAGTTTGTATGATAGCAAAATGAAAACTACCATAATTATAAAACGCGTATGCAAAATATGAAATCTCTTCTCACAGGCTTTGGGTTATTTTGCATGATAAAAAGTGTTTTAAAGGTCTGTAGGATGTCTTTGTCTTATTTAGTCCCTTAACAATTGTCATCCAGAAATCTACTCTACAGGATGACGCAGAGGAAGGGAAGCATCACGAAATGTCCCATGACACTCATATTAATTAACACCGTGATCATAACAGCATAGCTAGAAGAGCAATTTCTATATTGTTTGTTGAAACATTATTTCCTACAGCTACGGGTTTCAGAGTTTTTTGAGTTCCAGTGGCCAATTTCCAATTCCCAATTCTGTAGACTCGACTGCAGGGAAACATGGTAGTTGCGTTTATCAAAACAAAGATCCAATCCAAGACAATGGATACAACTCCCATAAGTCCCTGCAGGCACCTCTCATAGAGTTGCAGTCTAGGTCCCAGGACTTATTATCAACATTGTTTAGCAAAAGTGGGACTGATTCTATTCCCAGCTCCCCACGGCCCCCTCCTCGGCCGGCGGTCTGAAAAGCATTTTAAATTCAGGTTTTTTTCTCTCCCTGTTTTTCGTATATAGAACTGCCAGACTCTGAAGCCAATAATGATGTTCTAGTGAGCAAATGTTCTGAAAAGAAAAAGAAGGACGAGAACATGAAATGTGCCCATGGCTTCCTCAAGAAAATTCGACACCCATCTGCTAAACTGCAGGTTTGTCAGTACAATATCTCTCACTAAGTTCATATTTAACAATTATTCTTTGAAATCGAGGTGAATAGTGGCAGAATTTTAGTATATACACAGGAAGTGATCTCAACAACATTTTCAGAAGGAAACCATTAAAAATCGATTTAATTGACCTCTCAGTTCATAAGTGGAAAACGTGCAAGCGGTACAGAGCATGCGCGAATTCGCGAAACTATTTACAGAATCTTTGAACATGGAAAATCTATAGTTAATATTCGAAAAAAACTCGTGACAGTCTAGAATAATGGTCCTTAGACACCGTTCAAATAAGTGTGAATCAAAAGTATGCTTTATTCAAAAGTATGCTTTATTTTTGTTTGGCTTACGCATTATTCACTCGGTAGGGGGTGAATAATGCTCATTAGCCAGAGATAGCGAACCAATCAGATTGCTTAAAACACCAAGATCACTGAGTGTGTATATACTAAATATATTTATAATCCATCAAATCTTTTCGCTCGCGCGCGATTGGTCTAAAACACGTCACGTGACGAATATCCCCCAGCTAAAACTGGGGGAGAGAATATACCCCAATTTTCAAAACTGCGCGTTGCGTAAAAGGTTTGAAGGATAATAAACACGATAGTCTCCATTTGGGGCGAAAGGATGCTCGGATATTTGTCCTTGGACATTATCTGTTCCTTGAAGCTCAAAGTTTTCCTCGAGCTACGCTCTCGGAAAACTGTTCGCTTCTCGGAACAGATAATGTCCGCGGACAAATATCCGAGCATATTTTCGCGCCAAATGGAGACTATTCTTTATATATAAAGATTATGGGGTAGATTCCAATTACGATAGGGTTTTCGGGCCAAAAGAAGATTTATAAAAACGAAAACCTCAGTGGAGGATCCCGGCTATCTATCCTGGTGAGGGTATGAGTTGGCTTACACGGCCAAGAGATAAATAGCTAAAGAAAAATACTGTTTTTCTACCTGCAGCTGGTGACAGAGAACTGTTCCGGTCCAATGGTACAGACAACATGAAATTCTTCTAATTATATTCACTGTTGTCAGATGCAGTGTAATTTAGCTTGAGCTGATCTGAGTTGATTCACCAAAAAACCGACAATTAAGACTTTCCAATTTATAATACCTTAGAAACACGAAGTATAAAACAATTTTCTCTTTTTCTCTTTTTCACCTGGGCAGCCATGAGTTAAAGAAATTCATGGAATGCAATAGAAACGTCACAGTCGACAGGTGCTATGGCGACTACATAAAAACACATAGCTACATGAAAGAGCCAATCAAACGAATGGCTGACATGAAAGGCAAGCTTCATCACTTTGGACGGTTGCTGTGTGGTATCGACGGACCTGCCCGTGAACACTAGTGGGCTGCCGAAAAAGATAGCAGATATGCTGAAGTGCGATGACAGGTTTCTTGAGAAAGGCAAGGAATGCGCCGACAAATTTCATAACAAGTTTAAGGCCAACATGAACTCCACTGATCTATGCGAGTAAGTCATGGAATATTGCTTAACTTAGGCGGCTTACACTTGGTAACGGTTTCTCTTAATTATAAAGGACCACATGTAAAGCGTATTGTCATCTTGAATGCTGATAAGGGGACAATGTGTTTTTCTTATTTAATAACATGTCACTATCACAACCGCGAGAGGGAAATCACCAGCAATCACTCCAAAGATCCGATTCTTTTACTTATGACACACTAGTCATCGAAATAATTTGTTCTGAGAAAGTTTTCGATCCCAGTGGATTGGTTAGCTGTACACTTTTGAACCTGTAACAAGTAAAAGAAAGTGATTTTGACAGCCACTGGCTAGACTATTACATTTCATAAACTTTATTCTTTAAAAGGCTCTCGTAAGCGACCCCGTTGTCCCACTCCTGAGTCGCTTATAGCGACCACAGGCAGCCCTAGTCACGATTTTTTATTATTATTATTCCAGAGATGGTCGTGTACAAGAGCTACCGCATACTTAAAGTTATCATTTTTTTTACTCAGGTATTTCTTGGAAGCAAAATCTGTTTAGAAGGGAAGATGAAGGAGTATTGCACATTTGAAAAACCGCCACCACGTGACCGATTCAACCCGTTTTGCAAGGATATGAGGGATCCTCCACCCAAAGCAGGCGCCGAAAAAGCTTTCATCAGCGTGGTCCTCTCATTTATGGTTCTTGGACTTTGTTTGTTGTTGTAGGGTTATATCCCTTTTTTGCAATGCATGCATGCACTCAAACTAAAATATAATCACGCTTAGCAAGAAGTAGAACTAAAACACTCAGCCAGAAATGTGACAAGTAGGTCAAGATAAGTCAAACAATAAAGTTAAACACGCTTATATCGATAAGTTAGGTTAATTTACCAGGTACTATGTTGAAAGAAATTATGTGCAAACACTCTCGAATTTTAGGAGCGTTTTGAAAATATCTTCCAGTGTTATTAAAAGTATTGCTTTCTTACTGGACTACGAGTAGTCTCTCTTTTCCTCGAAAACTGTGGGGAAAACGCAAAACAAGCATGGGAGCGTGACTGCGATCTTTCCGACGATGCTGCGAGCCTTTAGTGGCGAGGGCATCGGAAGACGCTTGTTTAAATAGCCAAGCGCCCTGCTAATAGCAGCTCTTTTGGTCGCTGACTTGTACTGATTGTGACAAAACAAAACAGCACTTTTTATCGACTCTGTCATCTCCTGACTACATTTACTCAATTTTTAAAACACATTCAGAGGAAGTGGCCAACAAAATTCGTGTTTATATGGTGTTGAGTAAAAAATTCTCTTTTAGATAGCTTTAGTGAGAGGGAGGCGAAATGTTCCTTTAATTTTACAAAATCTGAAATACAAGAATTATATGCGGGCTTCTCTATAGTCGTTTTCACTGAAGAAAAGGTGGATTGTTATGATGAGTGGCGACGCTCTGCGAGAAAGCGTTCTCTCGCGTTTCTTTTCACAGAACTTGCCATCGATCAAAGCTAGAGAGGACACCTTGAGCGGCGAGGCTGCTGTGCTTTTATTTTATTTTGGATTGTATGATAACTATCTTCCCATCCCGTGCATTAGCTGGCAAGTTCTTAAATTTAGGTGGCAGGCACTAGTATCTCCATGCGTTTCTCAGTAAGTTCAAAATTGATCACGAAATAAACTTCGGGCAATAAAATTCACCCATGAATCCAACTATCAATAATTTCTTTGAGACGCGCAGAATTCTCGCATTTTTTAGAAGCAGAATTCTCACATTTTGGATTTATCGCCAGCCTATGTGAGCACATGTGCATATGCGCGAGCGCGGCCAACCGTTAAACTAACGTACCACCAATATACACGGTCTCTCAGCAAATAAAAGCATCACTAGAAATGGAAATGCTAGGAGGTAACCAAAACCGTAACGATATCTAACACTGGTTATAGTCTTGTCCTATTGCTGTTATAAATTACACGTTTAAGGACGGTGCCTACTAAATACGAAGGCTTTTGCACAAGGTAAGGACCACGCGGAAAAAGTAGATCTTTACAAGGGCTATTGGAATCCACAAAGATAAATAGGGGTAGCCATGCATATTTTCGAGATAATTGGCCTTGAATCTCTTGAATCTGACATCAGCATTTTTCTGTAAAAAGAGGGAAAGGATATTTCCTCACAGATTTCCTTAGAATTCGCCTTTACATACAGATCTTTAAAAGATCTTTAAACTACATGGGAAATGGTGACATTAAAATTATTTTTGGTACGTTTTTACTAACAAAATCGTTACAAAAGCGCTTTTAGCGTCTCCTACAGCCTTCCTCTGGTTCAGTTAAAATACAGTCTAAATACCTTTTGCTCACAACCAGAAACTAATCACATGTCAAATAGGCTTTCCACTTCCATTTGGTAACATAAAATGTAGGGGTAATCATGCGTTTTTTAAAGTTATTAATCGTTTTTTGAAAACTTTTACGGTGCCCGTTACATTTTTTCCTATCACCTCCCCAGTAAGTAAGACATTTGCGTTTTTGCGCGCGCACTATGCCATCTGCAGGTACATGTTTACACTAGTTGGTTTTCAGTGTAATTTTCGAAAGATAAAAACTAGGTTTTCAGCTGGAGGACGTAAGCAGTTAGTTTTAAGTGATATGCTGCTCTTCTGGTGTTCCTGGTTTAAGTAGAGGTTCATTAAAATCGATTTGGTCACAGCATGGATTATAAAATGACTGGATTGGAAACTTGTGATCACGTGGGGTGTTTCCGGTTCGCTGATTGGCTGTTACTTTCGTTCAAGATGGCCACAACGGAGTGGAAATTTGTGACGTGAAGAAATGGCGAAAGAATAGCGTAAGTATAGCAAAATTGTACGGATTCGTGTCCAATTTGTGTTCATTCGGTTCGTTTTACGGCTTTTTTTATTTTCAAGTTATAATGTTTTCTTTATCTTTTGTTTCATGGCGATTTCAACCCGGCCAAGCCACGTGTGAATCTTCAAGGTAAGCACTCTATGTTGTTGTTTACTTTTATTTTGCCTTGTTTCTGACAAAATCGCGTCACAGAATAAGGTCTTTTAAGTTCAAAAATGGAGGAAATGTTGGGTATTTTGTGACGCATTTATCTGCATGTTTATCAGGTAATTGCCGATGATATTCTGCATTACTTGATAGAATTTGCGTGAAATTGTGTCTTGAGCTTAATTAAAGGACCTTTTGTTGCAAATTAAAAGACAACACGATAAACTCTTTCGTGATTAATTGTCGTCGTGGTGTAGATGTGCGGTATGCGTGCACAGGTCAAGCAGTTCTCAATGAGCAAGGCTTTATATATTAGTAGAAAAATAATATCGAGCTTGTTTACATGATATGTTTTGGCAGTTGTTGTATGGAATATAACAATACATATTAATAATACATATTAATACATATTAATCAATTCTTTTTTAACGATTTTTTTAATATTTTCTACGTATATTAGATTTCAATTTTATACTTTATTTATTTTATCCATTTAAAGTGTGCACAATTAGCTTGTAGCTAAATACCTTGACACTTTAATAAAGTTTATGTTTGTATGTATGTATGTAAGTACTCAAAACATTGCCAACAGTCAGCTTTATGTTTATTTAATGTTATTAATGTTTCTCCCTTAGCATGGGTAAGAGCAGAATTAGGAAGAATTCCAACCGAATATATCAGCAACCTTCTGAATCTGCTACTTGTGATACTGCTACCGCTACACCAAATGCAGATCTACTTGGTCACCTCCCATATCAATTTCTGTTTTCTCTTCGTAATGTTGGTCCAGCAGTCTTACATCAGCCCTCTATTTGCAACTATTCTCGCGTTTTTACAATTCTTGTCTCTTTACTATCCATGGTCACAGTAGGAAAATTTTGCTTTAATTTTAGTCGTGTACTTGGTGGCGTAGTTGATTGCGTCAATGTCAACCCCAGCGCGCACGCGCACTTAAACCATGGCTTGCGTGATGAGCAGAATGTGTGCGCACTAATAAGGACGTTCGCACCCAAAAACTTCCCACGCACACAATTTTTTTAAAACTTTGACTGCATGTAGAAAATGATAAGATTAGATTAAAAACGTAAAAAAATCGGGGGTCACCGAACTCGTTTTGAAGATATGGCGCAGCTCAGACCATAGCATTTCTAGGATTTCCAGTCATTCGAGGCAATTCTGGCCGGATTCATTACTATCGGCATATATTTAAGTTGAAGAATCATATCTAAGTTATGTGTGTTTAAACCAGTATATATAGGCCTATTTGATAGATCTTTGCTACATATATATATATATATATATATATATATATATATATATATATATATATATATTTAGCAATTATTGAATGAGGCTGAGTAGGATATGAAGAATTCTGCAGATCAAGGAGGGTGTTATCCACAGAGGCCGAAGGCCGAGGTGGATAACACCCTCCGAGATCTGCAGAATTCTTCATATCCTACGAAAACCGAATTCAATAATTGCTTTATTATTCATTCAAAATATTTTCCCGTTCTTAAAGGAGTTTCGCCATTTCGCTCTTTGTTTTTCTGCTCAGCAAAAAAACACAATCTCGTCCCCAGCTTTTCTCGGTCAACGGTTCAATAATCTGCAGCGGGGCTGCACTTTTGACGTCATTGGTTCAATAATTTTCAGCGGGCTGCACTTTTGACGTCATTGATTCAATATGACGAAGATTCTTTCCAAATTTGGTAAACAGCAGCTGGTTATGGTGAATTATGCGTGCGGTTTTAACCAATCAGAAACGGGGAAATATTTTGAATGAATAATAAATATATATATATATATATATCATTAAATCAGCTAGAATTAGCCTTAAAAAATACAACTTTTAAGTTACGCACACCTGTATCCACGTACCAATTCGAGCCTATTTGAATAGTATATGAGAAATAATTAAAACTTCCCACGTACAGATTTTTTTGTTTTTTAGTATTATGGAAAGAATCAGATAAGGAAGTGATCTACTGAATAAAAATTGGGGGTCAACGAGCATCCAACAAAAATATTCGCGCACAAAGTTAACGCAAAGGTTATCAGCTCTATATTTTGTTGAGTTTTCCACTCCGTGGGCGCGCTTGAAAATGACGTGGCACGCGCGTGACCAATGAATAGCGTGCGCACTAGAGATGAGCAGTAGCAATGGGCGCGAACGTCCTTAAGGACGTTCGCGCGAAATTTTTCTAACATTGATTTTTTTCTGAAAATTTTACCATTGAAAGATCATGAGTTAGCGATGTCAGAAATGTAAAAAAAATGGGGGGTCACCGACTTCGTTTTGGAAATAACATGCCCGGAAGAACACCTAAATCTGAGTAAATCGTGCTTCGTTAGCGAAGAAGATCAAAGTGGCTGCAAGTCCCAAAATATTGTAATTAGAGCTTTGAAGGGAAAAGTTCTCTGCCAAATATGGTTTGGATGGACCTATTAAGCAAATTTAGTCAACTTGTGAGGTTCCTTAAAGAATAAGTTCGCATTTAGCGACCATAGTTTCACGCGCCTTGCAGCCGCAAGATGGCAGGATTCCATGTCCCGTGGGCAGAAATATTCAAATTTTTTAAACTTCCCACATTGATTTTTTTTTCATTTTTGGATAATGTGTAGATAATTGCAAATAAAATCTGTTTCTGAAAAGAAAAGTAGGGGTCACCGGACGTCCAAGATCGTTAAATCCAATCAAAGCTATAGCAATGGCCATCTGCCCTATCATTGTTCACTTTAGTACTTAGCGCGCGCGCTCGATGTATGACGTGGCATGGCGTGGCATGTGGATTTGCGTGCGCAGTAAGGATGCGCAGAAACAATTAGCGCGAACGTCCTTAAATGAACATTGCTCTAAGAGTTTATAGCGCGCGCTGAAAAGTCTTTGAGAGAGAATGACGTGAACGTCAATTGTGTCGCAACGTTTACTCAAAACTTGCAAAGCTCATTAACCACAGTAGATTCATCCAGCATAAAAAAGGAAGTCATAATCTGGAAAACCGTGAACCGAGCAATGGAACCGGAACATGCAGGTCAGTTAATATAAACATAAATGAACTTTTCATGATAGCGGTTATAGGAGGTTTACAGAAAGATTTTAAAGTATTTTTCTGTTTGTCTCACGCTGATCAGCTATTGTTCATCTTGCGGATTTATTGTTGAAAGTGAAATTAAGAAGAAAATGAGGAACATCTAAAGTATTCTAAACTGCGAGTAAAATTGAAGAACAAACTGACCAAGGTGAAATTGGACTATTCGAGGAAAAGCTCGGAACTAAATCTGAAACGGAAAAAAGATTTGCGGACAAAATAGAAAAGAAAGTATATTTATTTCTGCTTGGTGTGTGCATTTTGACTGGTTTTCCAGCGTTTAAAAATGATCAACATGACACTCTTCTGGTGTTTTACGGCCTTCATTCTAGATAATTTTAAATTCTATTATGTTGCCTGAACCAAGGTTCGCAAATGACCGTTAATCGTGCTCTTCTGTTAAAATGGTAACTGTACGCGCGACCAAACATTAGTAGTAAGTAACCAAAAAAAATTCAGAATTCATTAAAACTGATTGGTGTAAAGTTGGCATTCAAAACCTCAGGTAAGCGTTGTCGGAGCAGAGCCTAATGGCCAACCACTTTCACTGCAAAAGCAACCTATCAAGATTTGGCCTTACTTGAATTGTAAACGCGTCACTGGATCAGTGCAAGAGACTATGATCGGTGATAAAAGAATCATAAATACTTAAAGATAATTCCCTTTCCAGTAGGGAGTTCAGTTATGTCCCATATCCACAGTCACACAGGCACTCAAATTATAACAAAACCGCGCAAAAATCAGCCAAATTCTGATTCTTTTCCTTTTATTCTCTGTTTTAGCGCGTCCATCGCAATATCATTTTCTCTCAATTGAAATTGTTTGAACGGTTTGAGATCTACTTATGTCAAATGTAGATTCGCTACTTGCATTATTTGCTTGATGTTCCTTCCTTCTTTTCTTCGGAATTCATGAATCCAGATAAACATATGTCTCAAGAAGAGGTTGGAAAGCTTTGTAACAATATGGAAGAAGAAAACAGGGTAAGGTTTTGTTCAACATCAAATAAAGTTAAAACTGGTTGATTTTCAACTTGTTAAGAGCTTGTTTACCCGATATGATACGACCCAAACAGCGGCCACATTGACCAACTTAACTAAGCTCTTTTCTTGAAATTTTTTGTTTCAATTATTTTGAAAAGGCTTTAACCAAGGCTGTAGAATCCCAGAGCAGGAAGCTTGTCAACATACAGGCCTACTTTGAGTAAGTAAAAAGGACTGAAGTGAACCAAGTGATTAACTTAAAAGTCGACAGTTGACGTTAAAGTTAATCACCTGGTTTACAGACCTATTTCAAATAGGTCCGCTGTAAACCAAGTGATTAACTTTAACTTTAGTGATAACCGGTATATCTTGTATGTACGTACACTGCTCAATAAAATTATCTTCGTTTATAAGAAGTTGCAATATAAGAAAACCTTAAACAATTAGCAATTATTGAATGGATATGACGAATTCTGCAGATCAAGGAGGGTGTTATCCACAGAGGCCGAAGACCGAAATGGATAACATCCTCCGAGATCTGCAGAATTCTTCATATCCTACGAACGCCGAATTCAAATATTGCTTTGTTATTCGTTCAAAATATTTCCCCCTCGTCAGGAGTTCGCCATTTCACTCTATGTTTTTTTCGCTCACCAAAAATAACACAACCTCGTCCCCAGGTTTTCTCGGTCAACGGTTCAATAATCTGCAGCGGACTGCACTTTTGACGTCATCGGTTCAATATGACAAAGATTCTTTTCAAAAAAAGGGAAAACAGCAGCTGGTTATGGTGAATTATGCGTGTAGTTTTAAACAATCAGAAGCGGGAACTATTTTGAACGAATGATAATGGTTATTAATAATCTCGATAAATGCGCGGTAGAGAGGTTCGGTTATCGTTAATCAAATAACTTTGTTTTCGTGTTTTTGATTGTGTTTGTTTGTTCTTTACTTTTATTTTGTTTTTTATACATGTATACATTTCGCGAATATGAATTGCATCTCGGAGTCCTGGAATCCTTCTAAGCGTGTAATTTTATAATAAAGGAAGCTGAGTTACCGCATCTCTAACTTCTACAACTTAACTCGGTTGTGAAGTATCTTCAGTGTTTACTTAGTCCTCTTCGCTCTGACCGGAGCATAGGTCCCCATTGCAGCTTTCAATCGGACCCGATCAGTGTTTAATAACTGTTTTCAATTCCATTTAGCGAAACCAAAAGACAAATGGCCGATAATCTACAGAAAATTACCACACAGAGAGACAACGCTAAGGTGTGAAACTGAACTATACTGAAACTATTTGTAGTTAACTCATAAGCTCAATCAAGCTTAGTCAAGCTTATTTTTATAGTTGTTAATCGACTTGTAATAATTTAAACGTTGGCGAGATATCTAACGTCTTTACCGACGAAATCAAATGTAGATCTAAAAGTGCTACTTAAACCCATGAATAACCCACTGGGCGTTAGCCCTAGTAAAGGGAAACAGGGAACCACACGAGGCAAAGAAAAAATCTTTTGACCTCGGTGGGAATCGAACCCACGACCTCCGGAATAGATCTACCGTTACTCTGCCGACTGAGCTACAAGGTCGCACAGAGAAAGTCGGGGACGATTTTAGATGGTGAATCGCGGCGAAGAGAAAGTAAGGGTACATATGAATGTTGTGCCGCGTAGCACTGGGAACACAAATAGTGGAACCAGAGAATTAACTCTGAAGTGTAAATTATAGTGCTACTTAAACCCATGAATAACCCACTGGGCGTTAGCCCTAGTAAAGGGAAACAGGGAACCACACGAGGCAAAGAAAAAATCTTTTGACCTCGGTGGGAATCGAACCCACGACCTCCGGAATAGATCTACCGTTACTCTGCCGACTGAGCTACAAGGTCGCACAGAGAAAGTCGGGGACGATTTTAGATGGTGAATCGCGGCGAAGAGAAAGTAAGGGTACATATGAATGTTGTGCCGCGTAGCACTGGGAACACAAATAGTGGAACCAGAGAATTAACTCTGAAGTGTAAATTATAGTGCTGCTTAAACCCATCTAAAATCGTCCCCGACTTTCTCTGTGCGACCTTGTAGCTCAGTCGGCAGAGTAACGGTAGATCTATTCCGGAGGTCGTGGGTTCGATTCCCACCGAGGTCAAAAGATTTTTTCTTTGCCTCGTGTGGTTCCCTGTTTCCCTTTACTAGGGCTAACGCCCAGTGGGTTATTCATGGGTTTAAGTAGCACTATAATTTACACTTCAGAGTTAATAGGCCTTTTGCAACAAATGATCACATGGTACAAAATCCGCCATGCTGGAGGGCAAGCTCATTATTATTCCAGCACTGGGACCTTAAAACAAAGAGACGTCAACCAGTCAAGCGTGACTAGCCTTTGTTTCAATGTCCCAGTGTGGGAACAATAATGAGCTTGCCCTCCAGCATGGCGGATTTTGTACCATGTGATCGTTTGTTGCAAAAGGCCTATTCTCTGGTTCCACTATTTGTGTTCCCAGTGCTACGCGGCACAACATTCATATGTAGATCTAAAAGGTTCGGAGGTCATCTTGATTTGTATTACCTAAAATTCATCAATAACAACAACCTGTTTTACCATCTTTTATCTGCCTAACAGACTGAGTTAAAACAACTACAGGAACAAAACCACCGCTTCAGGGAGTAAGTATATGTTCATTTCAAATGAACTGAAGAAATCATATTTGTATAAATATGATAAGTAATGAAGGATAAACAATGAAATGAGAAAATAACTCGGGGATCAATATCAGTATCTGGGCAACTGCGCACCTACCCCTCCCGTAACCCAACAGTAACGCTAACCTATTAACTTACTAACGCAATGCCTCAAAGAAATGCCCTCCAACATGCCGGCAAAAGACAGATCGAGGTATGGAACTATCTGCACAGTTAAAAATAATTTTAGTCAATTGTAATTATTTCAGTAATAGTCTGTTTTTAAATACTTTATACATAGTGAACTCGAAGCATGCGAAAGGCGATCACGTGACAGAGTTCACCTGGTGAGTGCAAGTTGTGTTTCTCTAAAGTTTGAGCTCAGTAGTTTCTTGGAGAGGAAAATGTCGATCAGCAGAAGTGTGTGTTCTTCTGACTCCTAAAGGGTGTTAATATTTTAAAATTATTTCTGGATGTTTGGATTCTGCTATAAATTACAAAACAGAAGCAAGTTGAAAACGTGGGTCTACTAAATACTCCGTTTGGCCAGGCCTTGCGTGCACTTGCGTGATGATTTGCACTCTCTTTGGCCAAGATCAAATTTGCGCACAAGTCGAGGCTAATTTTTCGCCGTTTGGCCATGCATCCAACCCAATTCAACTCAATTTAAATGATATCCATGCGTTAAGCTGTTATTAGCCAATGAAACACATGCAGGATATGTGTCCACCCGGCAGCGAAGAAATTTCAAATCCCGCTTGGCCATCCAACGCAATTCTTAGATAGATAGATAGATAGATAGATAGATAGATAGATAGATAGATAGATAGATAGATAGATAGATAGATAGATAGATAGATAGATAGATAGATAGATAGATAGATAGATAGATAGATAGATAGATGGCCTTTATTTTGAAACGATAAGTATTAAAGCTACATGAGCTTGTGGGGTCGCTTTAGGCAAGTTAAACTTGGGCCGCCTGCTTGCGAGTCTGTTTAATTGGCCAGCGCTACCACAGACTATGGGTAAATACAGTCCAACCTGTCTATAACGACCCTGTATTAGGCGGCCAACCTGTACTGAGCGGCGAGTTTTCAAAGTCCCGATTTTTCACCCGTAAAAATTAACGTGCCCTGTGTTTATCACCTGTTTTAGGGGGACCACCCTCTTTCAGGCGGCCGCCGCCACACTGTAGCAGTGTTACTTTGTGACGTTTTCCGCCTGTATAAAGCGGCCACCCTGAACGCCACAACCATGAAATTGAACGTAACAACCATGATGGAATGAGATAAAATGACGGAATAAGATATTTTGTTGTAAATTGTAAGTCATAGAAATACAGTACTGAATACCATGGACGAAGAGGGCAATTTATTGCACAGTACTTTTACACAATGTTATGTAGATTGTACCGTTAAGCTACAAGTTGGCACTAAACGTTGTTTTAAGTATTAATCACTTGAAAGAGCGTTGATTGTCCTACTGTTTACTTGCATGACGCGTTTTTGTAGATACGCCATAAAAATTAACATTAAACCACGCCCAGTGAGTATTTTTAGTAACCCAATGTATTAAGCATTCAGTTCTTCAAGTCCCGAGGGTGGCCGTTATGTATACTCAGTAATGGAAAATTGTTCCATTTTCACAGGAAGTTATCAGCGATTCTGATTTAGAAGAAGTGGAAAGGTAAAGGATATTGGCAAAATTGTATAATTTACCAGATTCAGCATCAAACCAAAATCAGATAATAATTTGTTCTCGACAACTTGGTCAAGGTTTTAACCCACCAATTCAATAAGTTGAATGGCTGATTGATTTATTCGTTTCTCACATTGTAATTGTCGCGTCTGAGTATTTTCTCTTAGCAACTGGGATATCAAATGTATAAATCACATCAACTCATACAAAAATCCGAGTTGCCGATAATATCGACTGTCAAATTCTGAATTTAGAGCCAGCAACACTAACTGCTAAATATTTGTTTTGCTTCACTGTAGGATAGTTCAGACGGCCTCTAAAGAATTGGAAAGTTTAGAATTAAAGGACGTAAGTGACCTCATTCGGTTACGATACTCGACACTGACACATTAGTGATGATATCACTGACACTCGTTTACATGTTGTAGGATGGTATGTTCGCTCTCCTAGTGGCTTGTATACACTCACACTAAACTATTGTATCCTCTTACAGATAAAAAATGAAATTCTCTTATTTTTTATTTTTATTGTGTATTAACATTTTTGTAATATATTTATCAGAAAGGAGAATTGAAAACAAACCTAACAGCAATTACAACCGCCACAAAGGTTTGTTTAAGCCGTTAGCTACGTTGTATTATTGAAAGAAACATTTCCATTTTGATTTCGTCTCAAACGTGATAGAGGTTTGGGATCAATATCAGTATCTGGGCAACTGCGCACCTACCCCTCCCCTAACCCAACAGTAACACTAACTTATTAACTTATCATAGCATGTTGGGTTAGGGGAGAGGTAGGTGCGCAGTTGCGCAGATACTGATATTGATTCGAGTTTTGTATATCAATGATGTCATTAGATGTACAATAACATGACACAACATGGGACTGCCTAACCTAAAAAAGTAAATTAAAAGGTATTTTTGCTGTTCATCCCTTGAGACCTCTACTGGACCTACTTATTAACTGACTTGTGGATTGAGTCTCGTCAATATTCGTATTTTAGCATTTTGAATTCCTCCTTCAGACGATCTATTAGGCATTATTTCATGAGCAATAACATTTTGTTTTGAACCTTCATTTCACAGATGATAGATAAGATAAATGAAGAGTACAAAAGGTAAGTAAATTGCTACTGGTTAAAATTTGAACAGCTATGCAACTAACATCATTCCTATGTCATTGTCGCTCACACGGCTACTGATTCATAAATTATCATAATCCTCATTCATTACGATCGCATGGCTACTGATTCCCATAAATTATCATTCATTGTCTTTAGTGAATTGCTGAACCAAAGGAAGGAATTGAACATGGCCGTAGAAACAGTAAGTAGAAATATTGTATTCAAAGGAAATGTTTTGATGCTTCAGAGGCAGTAATTTGTGAATTTATCAGTCAGTCATGCAGAACTAATTTTCTACAATACTATCAAGTGCTCAGCGCCATTCCAAAGCACCTCCTGTCCATAGCCAAACAACCTGACACCCTTAATAAATCGTTCTTTACCAGTAAGGACAATATTTTTCTTCTGAATGATTCAGTACAAATTAATTTTTGCACGGCAAGGTCAAGAGATTTCTATGAATTGCTTGTTTCCAAGACTCGCACCCATGATCAAACAGGCCCCACACGATGGAGTGAAAACCTCTCTATAAATAAGGACGCGTGGACCAGTATTTTCAAGTCACTGAAAAACGTCTGTAAGGAAACTAGGCTAAAAGAGTTTCAGTTTAAACTAATTCACAGAATAACTAGGAAAGAACTATTCAAATTTGGTATCAAAACGGATGACGAATGCCTGTATTGTGGGAATAAGGACTCCATTGAGCACACTTTTATCGATTGTCCGTCTACAGAGTCCTTTGCAAAAAAAGTTAT
>JAHPZR010000803.1:2500-19723 GCA_019787425.1 Platygyra sinensis | reverse complement strand
TCTCAAAACGACAAGATGACTCGAACTCTGTTTCGCATTTACTTCCCATGTTTTACGAACGACGTGAGTCAGCATTTAAGAGTCGGTCTGTGTAAAAACCGACCACTAAAATTTTTCGTGGAACATGGATTGTCTTAGGATTTCTACACAAGGAAAACAACATATGCAATGAACGAAATTGGCCTTTATTTCGATAGGTACGCTTTTTCCATTTTTTGAGCAATTTTCAGGCATCCGAAAACCACACTGAAACCGAAAATGAAACCCCAATATTTGGGGTTACGTAATGCTTGCTCAAAAATTCGCACATTCATAGAACAACCTATTTCTTCAGAATTACTGCATCATTTTTCCCCTTTCCACACAACTAAAAACTGTCTGCTTATCATAGACGCAAGTAAAGTTATGACGTTTCAACTTGATCCGCTATTCGCCATCTTGCTGACCCACCTCTGAGCAAAATCTGTTTGATTGGAGGCTAAAGCATCATTGGAAACCCTGATGAAGCACTCACCCTCGTTTATGAAATATTACTTGATATTTTGGAGAGAAATTTTGAACGCTATTGGGAAATTTGGGAATTTACAAAGGTTCGTATGGGAAGTTAGCATAGGACTTCTGTTATTACTGAGCGAACAAATCTCATGAAGTTCAGTTGTAATAAAATCACATTAGTCTGAAAGTTATTTGATTCCCTCATGATCATTTTTTGCCCATTTAATTTTCCAGGAACTAAACTGAATCCGTATATATGTCTACTCATGTATATATGAAGATAATATTTAAGCAATAGACCACAAGTTTCTATGGTTTATAGGCTGATAAACCACGCGGGATGTTGATAGAACAAGAGAAGAATTTGTAAATCACGAGCCGCAGGCGAGTGATTTACGAATTCTTCGAGTGTTCTAGCAACATCCGCAGTGGTTTATCAGCCTATAAACCACAGAAACTTGTGGTCTATTGCTTTTATATAATAATTGAGAAGACGCGCGATTTTTCCATGGGTTTACCGGCACAATAAACCATAGCTGATTGACCAATCAGAGCGCGCGCATTGATTTTGTTATTGTATAAACAGGAATAATACATATATGCAAGCAATGAACTCCTAACATTGGCTGATTTCATGATATGATTGTCTTCACTCACAACCCAAATGACTACAATAGAAAACAACGCTTGCTAATTATGCTATTAGTTTATTTTTGTTCAGTCGAATTACTTTCTTGTGATCTGAGTGTTGCCATACAATTAACGAGTTCAACAGTTAGCCCAAACATAACAAACTACAATGACATTTAGATTTCTCTATCCGCTTAAGCTAGTTACAGCAACAAATTTAAAAACCGAGCGTGTTACATTTCATTCATCCCTTAAATTGCTATAACGAGAATAACAATGATTAATGATGTCACTAATTCTGCCCAACGCTTAAGAGGGTCGTCTGGTTAGGACTTCTCAAACATAAAGAACGTAGACATCAGCACAGACGCGTCCATCATTGTCACCCTCGGTGGAATTCACCAAATCCTCGCCGTACCACACGCGTAGCTGGGTTTGCGCTGACACGGAAAGAGGAGTGGAGAAGACCGACAGGATAATCTCAGGAGAAAACGAGTTATATCCGGGAAGTTTAGACCATTTCCCGGCTCTGTTCCCGATGAACTGGCTGGCGGGCAAGATTATCTGATTATTTGACCATGTTACGACGACGTCAACGAGATCTTTAAGGCCGTGACCACAGCCCCAGAAAGACCAGTGGTCTGTGTTGTATTTGTTACAGGTCACGTAGCCATACAGATGAACCAGTTTCACGCCGGCTACTTTACCACTAAGAGGAGCGTTAACAGCGCCATACTGGTTATATCTGGCGCTAAAACACACCGGTGAACCATTCGCCTTTATCCAGAACGCTAAGGAGTAAAGCAAAGTCATACTGTTGCATTAAAATACCAACTTTATATGACCATAGTTATAAAAGTTTTTGCTCGGCAAAATGGACAGATCACGGCCGCGCGCGGAAACATTATCACTTGACCTTTCAATTCAGGCTATAACAGGACTTATAGGTGAACATCTACTCGCGCCACGCGACTCTTTGGAACAGACAAGGCATCCGGTCCTGCGAAGGACTACATTATTATCAGAGAAGAGTTTCTTGTGTCAAATGCCACAGAAATCGGCGAGAAGCCTTCTGGCTCCATACACTGGATTGGGAAACAGTGATAACCATGCGTATATAACAGTTTTCGCGGTTTCTGACGCCATCTTGCTTGGGGGACAAACACAGCAAAATGTGCAGTAAATTTATGAGGAAAGTTACTAAAAGTTCGACGCTCAATAACTTCAGAGTGACTGAGGTGCTGAGTATTAAGAGAGAGTTACAAGGGACAAGTACCTCACAGAAGGTTTTATTGGCCTCATTTTATAAACATAGACTTGCTGTCAGGAGAGCAATTGCACAGATGATCTTAATTGTCCCGCAAATTGCAACTCGGTTTAACGGAAAAATGCTTGTAGAAACGAAAACCTTGATTGTGGCTTTTCTAGCTAGGCGGTTTCCCTCAAATTTGATCTTTAGATATTTGAACTGAGTAACTTTAGGTTTAATTCATGAAGACTACAGAACTTCAATTTTTCCTGATTTTTAAACGATTAGATTCAACAATTTCCCCCGTACATTAACTGTAATTTTTGTCGTATTTACCCCCAAGCAATATGGCGTCACCGGAAAAAAAGTGAAAAAGTCTTCCAAAACAACTGCTCAGTAATAAGACGAATAAATGTTCATAGTACATATTAAACTGATCAAAAACAGCATGTATTACCTGCTTGTGTTTGTGACTGGGAGGCAAGGAAAATCAGCAGAAAACACAAGATAACCTTCACTTCCATTTTGCAGTTGATCTACAATTAATAAAAGAAGTTACTGTGAACATCATACCACCATAATTGTAATTCATTCATTGTGGAAGAATTTTTAGACAGAATTGAAGCAGATTTCAATGGCTGATATTTGACTTCTAAGACTGATGAGAACGAAGTCACGTTTTTGAAACGTTCGTTTCATGAATCCAGGCCGCCTGGTGCGGCTCCAGCGCACGGTTTTACACTCTTAAAGGAAAATTAAATGAATATGTAAGATGTTTTGTAACTTTTCTTTTCAAGGGAGGTCAGTATCAACAGAAGGTAAATCAAGAAAAGCTGCTTTTATTCGGCCCTCTGGAAAGCTGTTAAATTCAGACCTTTGTCGAAATGGTAGGTAGTTAACTGAAATTTTCAACGAAAAGGTTTTGAAACAACTTTGAACGTGCAGAATTGAAGTAACATGGGTGTTCAGAATAAGAAATTAGTTTATTGATTAGCTTCTCAAAGCTAGATCAAATAAGTACAGCCGTCTATCTTCTAGGTTGTGATAAACATGGTTCCTCTCCGGTAAAATTTTTTTTTCTATCCTCTCTCACATTTTTTAAAAACTTTTTTTTAGTATTATGCTAACTACAAATCTGGGTAATGTTACTGTGAACGTCATACCACCATAATTGTAATTCACTTCATTGTGGAAGATTTAAAATTTTTTAGACAAAATTGAAGCACATTTCAATGGCTGATATTTGACTCCTAAGTTGAGAACGGAATCACGTTTTTGAACCGTTCGTTTAATGAATCCAGGCCGCCTGGCGCGGATCCAGCGCACGAGTTTAAAACTAAAGGGAAAATTGAATGAATATTTGAGATGTGTGTAACTTTTCTTTTCAAGGAAGGTACGTCAACAAAAGGTAAATCAAGAAAAGCTGCTTTTGTTTGGCCCTTCTGAAAAACTCTTAAAATTCAGAACTTTGGAAATGGTAGATATTTTCATGGTAAAGATTTCGAAACAATAAAGAGTTAAACGTGCAGAATTGAAGTAACATGAGTATATTCAAAAAAATATAATTAGTTAAATAATTTATAGCTTCTCAAACATCAAATAAGTAGTGTGGTCAAGCTTCCTGGTCGTGATAAATATGGTTCCTCTCTGGTAAAAGCCTTTTCTCTATTCTCTTCCACATTTCGCAAAAAGATTGCATTGTAGTATTATGCTAACTACAATTAAGACTAACGAATCGGGATCAAACGACTAATTTTTCTATTATGGCGTCAATCTGGGAGGTGCATATAGCTCGAACAGGCGTCAACTCAAAAACAGTGTTAATCGATTTATTAAATATGTCAGTAGCACCGAAAAATGGAATCGGTTGTGAGTCACCCCTGAATATCATCCTTGATTAGTCAGGGACATTTCTGAATCTTTGAAGACCGAAGAAATCAGTTAATACAAGATATTGCGGACTTTTCAGTTACTGGGTCTTTCCACATCATTTACAGAAGTCGAGCGTTTGTGCCCACTTTGCGGCATTTGTTAACCAAGGAGGCTGAGGACATGACTTGCTGCTTAAATATCAAAATCACTTACCTTTAGGAAACTCAGTTACAACTCGTAGCACCTTGATAGACGACTGAACGTAGAACAAAAGAGAAGAAAATATAGAATCAAAACGGGAAAAAGCAAAGAACAGAGAGTGTTCTCCGAGTACTTACTCAGTCTCGCTGTTGAAACCTGAATGAGCCCCGTGTTGAGGAGCAGTCATTGTTAAACGCTGGATAGATTTATTTACATGTCTTTTCTAATTGAATTAAGACATCAATTCTTCATTAAATTTGTTTGTCAAGTTTATTAACTAAGCGTCATTTGTCTATACTTATTCCAAGTTTAACCCATCCTGAATAAACAAAAGTGTCTACAATTAATGATCGATACCATATTACTCATTTTTACAAACAAACAAGAAGACTTATTTGGCAAGATATGCTAATGAATGATCCAGATCTCTACTTAGATATATATAATCAAGCGTGGAACTAAAGAGCATGTAATTGACTTTGAGCCGGGGACGGGGGTCCAAGAAACGACCCTCACATCTCCACCAAACGTTTCTGGTTGAACCGATGTCGCAGGCATAATAACTTTATTTATTTTGAGTCTTCGTGCATTGTGTCGATGACTGACGAGACTCTTAAGTGATTCTTTATCTGAACCATCATTCTTGAATTTGTTTAAAATGAAGAGCTGTGTTTAAAATTGGCAATCATGACAGCTGGTGCATGGCTTTGCTGCGTCACTGTCTCATTAGATCACGAGTAAGGAAGATTTACGTGATTAAGTCGTGTTTTTGTTTTGCTTGGCCTCAGAGCATATCAGCTGTCACTGCCTTATTCGATCACGAATGTGGGAGTTTTGCGTGGTTAATGCGTTTGTTTGTCACCGTGAAGGACAAATTGACTAGGTGCCCTTTCTTGACTAATTTGTTTGAGACGAACAGCTGAGTATATTTACTTATTTTTCGATCTGCAATCACATCCCTTTCTAATGGGCTTTTCGTATTATCCACGCCATTAAGATCACGAAACTCTGTGTGATTAAAGTATTCGTTTGCCACGCTAGCGTGAATGAACTTTTCTTGTTCTTTTTCCTCTGTTTTTAGTCAGTATATCAACAGTATTATATAGCTTGTGTTTGTAGGTCTCACTCTCGGTTAACTAGCAACTCCTGTCGGTTAGCAACACCTGAAGAAATTAACAACGAGTAAACGAGGCATTTGTAGGAAAGCTTAAATTCTTAGGGGCTGTGCAATACTTTCGAAGAAAGAAAAGGAACCAAAGAGCTACTGAGAAACGGAAAATAGATGGTGGAAAATAGATTGTGGAACTTTTTTTTTCATTTTTTGAGGAATTTGTTTTGTAGGCACCCCTAAAACCACACAAACCGGAAATCTACAAATTTGGGGGTTACGTTATGCTTGCTCAAAATTCGCACATCATAAAACAATTACCTTATTCTTTCAGGATTACTGCATTATTTTTCCCCTTTCCGCACAACTTAAAGCTATTTGCTTATCTTAAACGCAAGCAAAGTTATGACTTTTAACCTGGTCCTCTAAAAGATGTCTTTGCTATTTTTGCTGACCCACTTCAGAACAAAATCTGTTTGTTTGGAGGCTAGAAGCATCATTGGAAACCCTGATGAAGCACTCACCCTCGTTTATGAAATATTACTTGACATATGGAAGAGAAATTTTGATCGCTATTTGGGAAATTTGGGAATTTACAAAAGTCTGTATTGGAAAGTTAGCATAGGACTTCTGTTATTAGTGAGCGAACAAATCTTATGAAGTTCAGTTCTAATAAGATCACATTAGTCTGAAAGTTATTTGATTCCCTCAGTCTTTTTTGCCCCTTTAATTTTCCAGGAACTAAAATGAAACCGCTTTATCGCTTACTCATGTATATATGAACATAACGATATACCAAAATAATACATACACAGGCAATTAACTCTTAACATTGGCTGATTTCATGATATGATTGTCTTCACTCACAATGACTACAACAGAAAACAACACTTGTTACTTATGCTATTAGTTTATTTTTGTTCATGCAAATTACTCTCTTGTGATCTGCGTATTGCCATACAATTAACGAGTTCAACAATTAACCCAAACAAACTACTATGAGGTTCACATTTTCCCTATCCACTTAAGCTAGTTATAGCATCAGATTTAAAAACCGAGCATCGTTACATTAAATTTATCCTTTAAATAGCTATAACAAGAATAACAATGATTAACGATATTAGAAATTCTGCCTGGAGCTTAAAAGGGTCGTCTGGTTAGGACTTCTCAAACATAAAGAACGTAGACATCAGCACAGACGCGTCCGTCATTGTCGCCCTCGGTGGAATTCACCAAATCCTCGCCGTACCACACGCGTAGCTGGGTCTGCGCTGACACGGAAAGAGGAGTGGAGAAGACCGGCAGGACAATCTCAGGGGAAAGCGAGTTATACCCGGGAAGTTTAGACCATTTCCCGGCTCTGTTCCCAATGAACTGCCTGGCGGGCAAGATTATCTGATTATTTGACCTTGTTACGACGACGTCAACAAGATCTTTATTAAGGACTTGACCACAGCCCCAGAAAGACCAGTTGTCTGGGTTGTATTTGTGACAGGTCACGTAGCCATACAGATGAACCAGTTTCACGGCGGCTACTTTACCACCAAGAGGAGTGTTAACAGTGCCATACTGGGTATATTTGGCTCTAAAACACACCGGGGAACCATTCGCCTTTATCCAGAACCCTAAGGAGTAAAGTAAAGTCATACTGTTGCATTAAAATACTAACTTTATATGACTATAATTATGAAAGTTTTTGTTCGGCAAAAAGGAGAGCTCGGTCACGGCCGCGCGCGGAAGATTATTACTTGACCCTTTAAATCAGGCAACAACAGGACTTATAGCTGAACATCTACTCACGCCAGGCGACTCATTTGGAGACAGACAAAGCAACCGGTAAAAGAAAATCCTTCGGGAAAACAAAGTAAGGCATCGAAGGACTACATTATTATCAAAGAGGAGTTTCTTGCGTCAAATGCCACAGAAATCGTCGAGAAACATTCTGGCTCCATCGATACTGGATCGGGAAACGGTATATACCGTTTTTCTGACGGCATCTTGCTTGGAGGCAAACACAGCAAAATGTGAAGCAAATTTATGAGAAAAGTTAAAAGTTTGAAGACCAATAACTTCAGAGTGATTAGGGTGCTGGGTATTAAGTGGCTTACAAGGGACTAATACCTAACAGAAGGTTTTGTTGACCGAATTTTATGACCATAGACTTGCTGTCAGGCAGTTTTAATTTTCCATACAAATATCTCTAAATTGTCCCGAAAATTGTGACTCGGTTTTAACGGAAAAAATGCATGTAGAAATGAAAACCTTGATTGTGGCTTTTCTAACAAGGCGATTTCCCTCAAACTTGATCTGTAAATATTTTAACTTGGTAACTTTAGTTTTTAATTCATAAAGACTTCAGAAATTCAATTTTCCCTGAGTTTTTAAACATTAGAACCAACCATTTTCCCCATACATTTACTGTAATTTTTGCCCTATTTACCCCCAAGCAATATGACGTCAGAAAAAAGTGAAAAAGTCGAATAAAACAACTGCTAATAATACAAATAAATGTTCATGGTACATAAACTGATCAAAGAAACATGAACTACCTGCTTGTGTTTGTGAGGAGGCAACGAAAATCAGCAGAAAACACAACACAACCTTCACTTCCATTTTGCAGTTGATCTACAATTAATAAAATAAGTTACGATGAACATCATACTACCATAATCGTAATTCACTTACTTCACTTGCGGAAGATTTTTAGACAGAATTGAAGCAGATTTCAATGGCTGATTTTTGACTCCTAAGATGAGAACGAAGTGACGTTTTTGAAACGTTCGTTTCGTGAATCTAGGCCGCCTGGTGCGGATCAGTCAAGCGCACGGTTTTACACTCTTGAAGGAAAATTAAATGAATATTTAAGATGTTTGTAAGTTTTGTTTTCAAGGAAGGTATATCAACGGAAGGTAAATCAAGAAAAGCTGCTTTTATTCGGCCCTCTGAAAAGCTGTTAAAATTCAGACCTTTGTCGTAATGGTAGGTAGTTAACTGAATATTTTCATCGGAAAGGTTTTGAAACAACTTTGAAAGTGTAGAATTGAAGTAACATGGGTGTTCAGAATAAGAAATTAGTTTATTAATTAGCTTCTCAAAGATCAAATAAGTAGAGCCGTCTAGCTTCTAGGTTGTGATAAACATGCTTCCTCTCCGGGTAAAATTGTTTTCTCTATCCTCTCCCACATTTTTAAAACTTGTTTTTAGTATTATCCCAACTACAATTCAACATTAAAGAATCGGGAACGAACGATTTATTTTTCTACTATGGCGTCAATCTGGGTAATGCATATAGCTCGAGCCGGCGTCACCTCAAAAGCAATATTAATCGATTTTTTAAATATGTAGCAATCAACACAGTTTTCAGTTTTGCGTGGCCTCAGTGCATATCGGCTATCACTGTCTTATTTGATCACGAATGTGGGAGTTTTGCGTGGAGAATTTGCTTGTTTGTCACAAGGACAAATTGACTAGGTGCTCTTTCTTGACTAATCTAAGATGAACAGCTGATGAGTCATTATATTTACCTATTTTTCGATCTACAATCACATCTAATGTGCTCTTCGTGTTAGCCACACATTAAGATCACGAAACTCTATGTGGTTTAAGTATTTGTTTGCCACGCTAACTTGAATGAACTTTTCTTGTTCTTTGTCATCTGTTTTAAGTCAGTATATCGATCAACGTTATTATATGGCTTGTGTTTGTAGGTCTCACTCTCGGTTAACAAGGAGTTAATATCAACTATTTTTCCGTCTACTGAACCATGATGTCCATTTCAGTTCTGCGTGAATATTTTGCGTATCAACTGCATCATTTGGTCAGCAATTTGGCGAAGGTCTGTTTAAGCGTAATGCTTTTGTTTTCATATTTAATAGAGATATCCTGTATACTTTAAATCTTAATTTGTTTAATTTCTTAATATAGCTTTGACATGTAAAATAGCGGCTAAGATCTCTTTCTTTAACAGCAGGCGATTTACATTTCTTGGAATATACGACACGAAGCCTCAAATGGACTCGAAAGCAGAGCCGGCAAAAATCACCAAAGTTGGGATTCATCGCTTTAAGTGTTACCAAAGCAGAGTTGGTGGAATCTCAAAAGGCTCCCTTTTTCCCGCTCTGACTGCGGTTAAAAATAAAAACTTGTTTTGCTAATTGAAGGCGCAAAAAGCTAAAAGATGATAAATTTATTTTTTCTATGATTAAAAACAGCGAAAACCTGACCGAGATGACATTGTTTGTCTCGATAAAAGTGCTTTCTGAACTGCGCTTATTCTCGTGAAGAGTTTCAGGAGACATACAACTCTACGGAATTACTGTGTTTCGTCAAACTACCAGCGAATTTACTATCGTACCGACACAATTTTAGTAAATCAAATATCGTACCTCCGAGTCTGTATCAGTTCAGCGTGGAGGTTGAAGGTACTCTTGCAGGCACAAACCTAAACGGTAGAAACAAGAATCAGTGTGACCGTATGATAAGGAATAATTACACTACTGAAGCGAAAATTGCAGCCTTACGTCGGGAGCAGTCTCAAATTGCCCAGAAAACTGCACAGACGATCGAGTCAGGTATAATTTTTTTGAAGGTAACCTAACTTTGTTTTTATTAGCATTTTACTGATGGACTTCTCGTCAGAACAAGTTTGTAAAACAACGGGGTATTGTTCAAAAACATATTGTTTGTAATATAGCGATGTTTCCCGTGACGTCACGCACGAGTCACGTGGGGTTGTTTATTTCTGTGGTTGGCAAAAACACGACATGGCTTAATGTTTCTTACTAAAGTTATTGCCAAAGCAAAGGGTTCGTGGAGAGAATGCCGTTGAGCTTCTGCGTAATAAATTGTACAAATCGGTTCACAAATGCATCGGGAATAATTTTTTTTAGATTTCCTGAAAGTGTACCGAAGCGGACCGCTTGGATCGATGCAATTCCACTGCAATTCGTAGGAAGGAGTGGACGCCGTCCGAGTCTTCGCGAGTCTGCATTGTTCACTTCTTGTCGGGTATGAAACTAACAACTGCGTAAGCCGAATAGTAATAAGTGAACGGTTGAAACAACCATAAATTCTCTCTTTTGTACCGTGTCTTGAATTTCTAAGCTATTCATCGAATTTAGGAAGTAAGATTCGCGCTCGTATAACTTAATTTAATTACATTCTAACTAAGTGAAGCGTACCCTTCAAGATTGCATTATATGAACTGATTATTTGGAACTTGAACCCGCTAGTCGTTTCAAGAATGCAATAATGAATTGATTATTCGAATATTGAACTCGATCGCTCGATCCAAGAATACGGCTAACGGTTTCCGTTTTCGAAAAATCAATTCACTTTTGCGACTAGTAGATTTGGAACCTACTAGTCTTTTCTAGAATGCAGTAGTGAATTGATTTTTCGAAAACGGAAATCTTGGATCGAACGACCGAGTTCAATATTCGAATAATCAATTCATTTTTGCATTATTGAAACGACTAGCGGGTTCAAGTTTCGAACAATCAGTTCATTAATGCAATCTTGAGGGGTACGCTTCTTTTAGTTTGACTGTAAATCGAATCGTGCTGGAGAATTTTTAATGTGCTTTACGTCCTCTTCAGGGAAGACTAGCGATGAACCAATAACTTTCCCTTTAATGAAGCAGTGAGGAATATTGTCTCCAACTGAATGACACTGGCACCAGAATAGTTTAACGTGGTCACTGATCAGTGACAAACTGATACGCTTCAAGTTACTTGAAGGCCTTCGTGTTTCGATTAAATACGTGTACAGATCCCCAAATGTTAAATCTGGCCAAGAACTGGTATTATATGTCCATCTTTTCAAATAATATGGGTGGGAAAGGCTACTTGCACCTTTGTTGTAGCTTAATTTAAAATGATATCGCGATCTTGCAACAGGATCGAGCTTATTTACGTACTCGGAATCGCACGCGAAAGTCCCGAAAACAGAATGAAGCCGGCTTTTTGCCAACCATCAAAGTGCGCATATCTAAGAATGACGTCAATGTTTATAAACAAGAAACATCGCTATTCGGCAGAGAGTTTGTTTTGTAGTCGACTGTAACCCAAATAGTTGAAGAAACCTTCGTGATTCCATATTGTTGGTAGTTTTAGTATTTTATAATGATTCCAAATAAATTTCAAGACGATGATGACATACAGTCATATGGAGAGTGAAAACTGTTTCCATCGCTCAGTATTGATAAACTTAATTTAAAATATTGCGGTTCTGGATGACTGACTAGTTTATTTGACGGGTGCCGAAGTCTATGTGTAAATTGCATTCGTTCAGTTTCAGCACTGAATACTCAAACTTATCTATACTTTTCTGATGTATTGGCGTTCTTTCACTGAGAATGCCTTTCTTTTATTGGCTGCGCCTTCACTATCTAGTTTGCAGTATAGTAGGTAATGGCTGTGCCAGCACTAAGAGAGTTTACTGGGTTAATTTTTAGACAACCTGGTTATTTATAACTTAACTCGGTCAAGGGTTGGTTATAATGAAATAACGCGATTATATTTTATGAGCGGCCGCACTGAAACTGGTTATGAAGTGGGTGAACTCAATATTAACGTCATGAGATAAGAAAGGCAGAGAACCATGATCTTATATTCTCGATTGGTTTTTTTAATGTTTTTGTTTCCTTTCTCTCTACTAACGGCTAAGCTCTAAGTAATGCGCTCTACGCAAATTTCCAAGGCAATCCTTTCGAGCATGATGTTAATTTTGCCTGGATGTCAGTGTTTTCCATCGCCGTCGAATGAGTCGTCCTCAAATTAATTAGACTGTGTCCGAGAAATCAGCGATGGTTTGAGGAAATCACCAGAAATCCTGCCATGCATGGCTTTTATAAAGAGCACTTTCGAATGTGCTTCAACTCCCTTCAAGCCCTTTGAAGTATTCTGTCACCAACAGAAAAAATGGCTTCCGTGAAGCGTAAAGTTCCTTGCCAAGTTCACTGATTTGAAAAAGGTGACGAATATTGAGAACAGACACCAGTAACTCGCTTGAGTAGCAGAACTGTTGCTGGAACTGTTATAAATGTTACCAGACGCCATATTCAGAGGCTGACATGCAGGTGTATTTACCGCGGCGAACAAACTTCACACGCAGACCGTGATGGTTGACAAATTTCGCGAAAGCGCTGGTCGGACTGCTTATAAGAGACCACTAACCTAGGTTAAACAAAGCAGAGAGGCAGTTGAAATTACCCTAACCCGGTTGAAAAATCTACTGTTCTTCAATTAATTTCCGTGATAACAGTCCCTCAGTTTTACTACAACGATTAGCCGAAATTAGCGGCCTCATCGCGATGTTTCGGTAACACCGTTAACTGTAATTGATTAATGCTCGTGTTTACATGAGAACCGTTGTCTCGCTTAACATTACCGAAGGTGTTTTTTTTTACAGACTCCGTTAAGCGACTTAAAAATTAGTGGCGGATTTAGGGGAGGGGCCCGGAGAGCAGACAACAATATGCCGTACCCTGGGTGCTTGAAGTAGGCCACAATTCTGATTTGGGAAAATGATTACATTTAAAATCAGTGCGCAGAAAACATTTGGCGCGAACATTTCCGTATCTCTGGGCAAACGTTTCAGTCTTTCTGCAATTTGATTAGTTTGTTACGTGACACATGGGCTATTCCAGTGGATAAGCGAGTAGCTGTTATATTTTGGTTTGACAGCGCTGTCAGATGAATGACCATAAGAAACTCCTCATTGGCCAAACTTAATTATACCAACTCGCTTAAAAGTACCTAAACTGTTCACAGCTCTCTATGTTGTCGTATTCTTATTCTGAGAAAATCACAATTAAGAGAACTGGACGCCAGCGCAAAACGGAACCCTTGACTGGGTAGAGGGTAGGGACCAAGAAAAAAAGAGGGGCTGTAGACATTTGAGAATAAAATGTGAATTTCCCGTTTCTCTAGAACCGGAAAATTCCCTTTGGTTGAAGGGCGATAAAAGTGCCATCACCATGACAACGGCTAATCATGATTGCGTCCAGTTGCGTTTTGAGGGATGCAACAGTTGTTATCACTGATTTGTTAATCAATCAATCAATATATTTAACGTGGTCAGTAGGCTTAACTAAAAAGCTAGTTTACACGTACGCCACGTAAAAGCAAGAAATTATTAAAGCCTTTTGAAGATGTATAAATTTACAGCGGTTATCAGTCACACGCGCCCTTCAACGATTTTTTGCCATTTCAAAAACTAAGTTTGGTGGACGTCAATCAAATGTATCCATGACAATATTCGTGTTCATTTCGTCGTGTCAGTTTCACGGCCATGTTCGATCGTCGTTGGATCAGGAATACTCGCTCAGTTATTCTGACAAAGTAATTTGCAATTTCGCTGAGATGGAGGGCTCTTATGTAGAGGAAACATGGTTTGTCTTTGAATTGCATAGCATAAACACTTTTTGCGAGCGAAACGTTTGTGAAGAAGGCGGCGTACGAAACAAAATTAGAGCCGTGAGCGATCCGCCAAAGAGAAAGTCGAAGAAAGGAAAGATACAAGGTAGCTGAAAAAGTTGGCCTCTGAAATGAGTCGCTTTATGTGGAGATTGACTATTTATCAGCTTGTTATGGATGCGGATTATTTTCACCGCAGAAATTTTTGTCATTCGCCTTGCTAAAATACTCAGTGATAATCCCGCCTGCAGAGATCAATCTTGACGAGTTTCAAGCGTGGTTGGAATACTAGTACCAGACAGGCAAATTATATGCAAAGCAAACCGTCAAGAGAACCACACGGCACGTGGGAATGTCAGAAATAAAAAGGTAACGAAAGCCGCAAGAGATTAGCAGTTAGACTTTTGTAGTTCATTCTGTAATAAAGTTTATATTTATATTTAGTTCATTCTCATGTTGTTGTGGTTGTACAATGTTTGTAAATTTGTAGCTTCAAAGCATTGCCCGTGAGCGAGACGAACGAAAAGGCGCTTCAAACGATTTTATAAGTCTTACTTCTCAGTTTCTGTTTATCGACGAGTCAAGTAAAGATGATATGAAAGAGCAACTCGGATACTCTGAGAATTTGACGCCGTTATTGTCATGGAGACATTTGATTGACGTCCACCAAAACGTAGTTTTCGAAATGGGAAAAAAATCGTTGGAGGGCGCGTGTGACTGATAACCGCTGTAAAATAAATTAAGATTAAGAACTAGCTAATATTAAAATATCAAAATTCAACAATGTTGTCACCAAGTTCAAATGTATAAAATATGATTATTAAAAGCGGTAAACATTGATTAAGGACAGATCCACATTCCACTCAGGGTCCTGTGGAGTTTAATGTTTTTAAGTTGTTTTTTAAAATGGTGTATATTTGTATCTTTGGAGACTCGTACGGTATATAGCGTTCCACAATTTCGATGCAGCGTATCTCCATCCGAAAGTTGTTGATTTAACTTGTGGAAGGTCCAGTATTGTGGTGCCCCTAAGGTTATAAGTAGAGCACCTTGCTGTTGTAAGATCACGTAAGCTTGCAGTGCGCAATAATTTCGCTAATCGTTGTTCACGAAGACTTGAGACACCGATAGGCCTACAAAGTTCCTCATAAGGCAAGGACTTATCTCTAAAAACAAAACGGAGCGCTCGTTTGTTCACCATTTCTAACTTGTAATTAAAGTGTGTTAGAATAATAAAATTTCTTCTGATCTAGTCTGAAATTAAAGGCGGCAGCCTGCATCCTTTCTAATACAGCGATTTTTTTGACTGACTTTTCTACATTATTTTGGCGATGTGCTTTTCAAAATTTGTTTTTCATATTAATAGGGATAAACAGAATGTACTCTAACAGTTTGTCTCCTGTTTGCTTTGCATCTTATTTTATTTAATTTCTTAAGCTTTGACATGAAAAATACCGGCTAAGGTCTCCTTCTCTAACAGCAGCCGATTTACATTTCTTGAAAGATATGACACGATGCCTCAAATGGACTCGAAATCGGGGCAGAAAGTACTTAAGTTGGGATTCATCGCTTTAAATGTTACAAAGCTTTCAAAGCTGGTTGGAGTAATGATCAACGGTATTTTGTATAAGTAAAGGCGTGCGCATTGTACCACTTTGGTCAGCCATGTTGGAATAAAACTTGGATCCTGTTTACTAAGCTGTTTTATCCAGATCAATCGTGCTATCAGATCAAGAACATTACAGTTGGAATCTCAAAGGCCTCTCTTTCTCCTGTGTTCTGACTATGGTTAAAAATCAAGACACGTTTTGCAAATTGAAGGCGCAAAAAGCTAAAAGACGCTAAAACTAATAACACGTCCGTTTTAATATGAAAACCTATGTGCAACGCCCCAAGAGTGACTTTTTTTGGTCTTCCTTTTCTCACGTGCATCTATGCTATGAAATAACTCGCCCGCAAAGAGCAAACCGAATGTTGTTTCTTTGAAATCTGCTCTTAAAGCAAAATCTGATATTTTAAACAAAGTAACACTTAATGGAGTGCAGGGAACACAGAAAGACACTATATATTATCATAATAAAGTTTCCATATAACGCGCGCTCCGATTGGCTGAAACAACATGCTTTATTAGAGAACAGAGCACGAGTTGATGACATTAAGCTGGCTTTCAAATTTCTGCCTCGGAATTTCGACAAATTTGACCCAAATTAAACATCCTCTATGCGACTCAGACAAAATCAATATAAACGAGCTATTTGTCAGCAGTAAATATGGTTCATGGGGGCCATCGTTGACAACAGTAGTGCAAAAACTGTACGAAAATAACAAGTTTTGCTAGATTCCGACAAAACAAGTAGCGATATAAACAAATGCTCAACCTGGAGTATTCTTCTAGGAAAGACATCAGAATATATTACGAAGGCAGAAATTATACTTATAAGCAAAACAACGGCAGAGAATATCATGGAGCTGTCTCTGTTTATGATGAGATTTATTTTTGTAAAATTGCTCAAACAACACTTACATGCAGTGTAGTAACGCTCGCTTGCTAAGTAGCGACGGCTCAGGTCATCTCAACGAATTGAACCTCAACAATTCCATATATCATCGCTCACCCGACGAGTAATCAGTTGAAAGCTTGCTCCTGTGCTCGGAGTTGAACAAGTGCGTTCAGTCTAGTCTTTCCAACTTCACTTATGTCCAGAAATGCAGGTTAATGAGATTCAATGCTCGTTATGAATTAGCATCACCAAGTGTCATTTTTATATTGCTTCATATTTGATAAAATTATGTGTTTTTTGGTGACTTTTTAGGAAAGGGGACACTTTGAGATGCTTATCATAAAGAGCACGCATCTCATTAACCCGCATTTCTGGACATATCTGTCCAACTTTGACGTTAGTTCGAGCAATCTTGCTGCAAGCAGGTAAAAGCCGTAAATAACTGTAGGTTCTTTCAAAGACAACTCAGCATTTGGCATTTTCATCCGCAAGCTTTGAGCGCCTTCTTGGAAAAGGCACCTTTTCGTGAGTGACAATGCGGCTGGATTCCTCTGGACCAACAACCTTTACATACCTGCCTTTACGTCCTGATTAAACCGGCTTAACTATTAACAAGCGAACTTTGTAGGCATTGTTCTTCTATCAGCTCGAAAGCAGCTAGAAAGCGAAAACAGCTTAGCTTAAGTCCAGCTGAACAATTCTAACAAGGAATGTGATTGGCTTATTTTAGCGTGCTTTATCAGAGATTAG
>JAHPZR010000802.1:50000-86949 GCA_019787425.1 Platygyra sinensis | reverse complement strand
TCGCCGTACCCATTCTCGTCCCAGAGCCCACGATCCTTCTGGCCTGCGGCAGGAATCGAGAGCTCTGGGAGCAACCATTTCAGGCATGCGCCGTAGATGCAGACTGCGTGAGACCGGATGGGCAGAATTCGGTTATTTCCATTGTTATTTCGAAATGGTTGCTCCCAGAGCTCTCGTTTTCCGACCGCTGGTCAAGGGGAACGAGGCTCTGGGAACGAGATTGCGCCGTACCATATCTTAAAGTTCCTATTATTTCAGCAACTACCTCATTACTACTCAGCTCTTGACCGTATAAGTATACAACAACCTTACAACAGCAACTACAACTTCTACAACTAGAAGTTTACTTGTCACGGTCTCTTTTAAAGGGACAACCACTTGATTCATCGAATCAATGTCAAACTGTCAATTAGACTAGCGTAAGGTCATGCGCAATTCACATAAGGCTTAAGTGCGACTGCGCACGGAACTATTTAACATATTTTCCTTCAAGGTTATCGAAGTTGACTAAAACTTTTTCTACCTTGATGTAAACCGACTATTCCTAAGTGGTTTACCCAAGCAAGGTAACACGAACAATATAAAAATATTTCATACAACATAAGTATTACTAATAGAACAATGGTTCAACTCCAAGTTCGCGGGCTGGCCTTTTCTCGATCTTAAACACAGAGCGATCCTATAAAAGGCAAGGACACGCCCCCTTGAAGCATTTTGTTGGCTTTCCTGTGCAATGGTGGAAAGCCAGAATAACGGTCGCATAACATAGAAGTCGTGGAGAAATAGCGTTTTTTTCGTCAAACCAACGGAGTCATTTACGTAGAATAATGTAATGTAAATAATAAAAATACAGTGAAAATAAAACTTATATTAACACTTTAGATGATGGCTTTGGAAGACCAAAAACGATGAATTATCTTCGTCGTCGCTACACGTGGAACATTCAAATTTCGCCGCTAACTAAAATAACGAAGCTGATCCCTGCGAGCTACATTGTATCTGTTTCCATTTATCTCAGCATGCTGAGAACGAAATGAAATCTCGTAAGAGGTGATTTTGGTTAGCCTGTGAACACAGACGGATTTTGGTGGGATATTTAAAATTATTCAGGTTTATGAGCGTTATGATGGTGCAAACAAAATGCAAATTGAACAACACTGACTTGTTCCTCGAACTGTTCCATATTCAGAGCAAAGAAATTGGAAACAACCAGTACTACGAAGAAACAACAGAACTTGAAAAATTATACCATGCACGATTTAGGGAAAGGAATTTTCAGGACATTTGTGTAACAGTGTTACACTGTTACACAGTAGTTTTCATCTGCGCGCGAAACCAACGAACATCCTGCGCATGCGCAGACCTTTTTTTCTCAGACCTTCACACAGTGTTACACGCTGTTACACAGTGTTACACGCTGTTACACAGTCTTACACGCTGTTACATAGTGTTACGAAGTGTTACACAGTGTTACACGGTGTTACATGCTGTTACACAGTGTTACACGGTGTTACACGCTGTTATACAATGTTACACAGTGTTACACGGTGTTACACAATGTTACACGGTGTTACACGGTGTTACACGGTGTTACACGCTGTCACATGGTGTTACACAGTGTTACAAAATGTTACACCATGTTACAAGCTGTTACACGGTGTCACACGGTGTCACACCGTGTCACACCGTGTTACACGGTGTTACACGGTGTTACACAGTGTTACACAGTGTTACACGGTGCTACACGCTGTTACACAGTGTTACACGCTGTTACACGGTGTTACAGGCTGTTACACCGTGTTACAAGCTGTCACATGGTGTTACACAGTGTAACAAAATGTTACACCATGTTACAAGCTGTTACACGGTGTCACACGGTGTCACACGGTGTCACACCATGTTACGCGGTGTTACACCGTGTTACAGGCTGTTAAACGCTGTTACATAGTGTTACAGACAGACAGACAGACAACCTTTATTTAAGCACGATAAGTTAAAAAGCTGTGCAGCTTGTGGGGTCGTGCGTGAATACTAAAACCTAAGAATAAAATATGTACATAATGAATAACAAATTATAATCAACTATTTAAATTAAAACTAATACGTAACTGTGTATATATGTACATCTTTAACAAACCTTAAATCCCCTAAATATAAATGAAATCTTTACGTCTAAAATTTGTGGTAATTATAGAGGTCTCTTTGAAAGTCAACTCTTTAAAAATGTCCATTGAACGGATTTTCTTTTTCAGGTTTTTATAACTTGTGCTTGAAAAATTCTTATCATTAGAAATTAAAATATTCCACAACACAGAGCCTCTATGAGCAATAGAGTTTTTGCCATAGATAGAGTTGAAACGAGGCACCGTAAGAGAGTCTGACGCTCGTAAAGAGTAACCTGTGGGACGTTTCGTCACGATGTTATCTGATAGCACTTGTGGGAGTTACGAAGTGTTACACAGTGTTACACGGTGTTACACGCTGTTACACAGTGTTACACGGTGTTACACGCTGTTATACAGTGTTACACAGTGTTACACGGTGTTACACAGTGTTACACAGTGTTACAAAGTGTTACACGGTCGTTACACGCTGTTACACAGTGTTACAGGCTGTTACACCGTGTTACAAGCTGTCACATGGTGTTACACAGTGTTACAAAATGTTACACCATGTTACAAGCTGTTACACGGTGTCACACGGTGTCACACGGTGTCACACCGTGTTACACGGTGTTACACAGTGTTACACAGTGTTACACGGTGCTACACGCTGTTACACAGTGTTACACGCTGTTACACGGTGTTACAGGCTGTTACACCGTGTTACAAGCTGTCACATGGTGTTACACAGTGTAACAAAATGTTACACCATGTTACAAGCTGTTACACGGTGTCACACGGTGTTACACGGTGTTACACCATGTTACGCGGTGTTACACCGTGTTACAGGCTGTTAAACGCTGTTACATGGTGTTACATAAAGTTTTACGCTGTTACACAGTGTTACACGGTGCTACAAGCTGTTACACCATGTTACACGGTGTAACAAGCTGTTACACAGTGTTACACGGTGTTACAAGCTGTTACACAGTGTTACACGGTGTTACAAGCTGCTACAAGCTGTTACATGGTGTAACAAGCTGTTACACTATGTTACACGGTGTTACAAGCTGTTACACGGTGTTACACGGTGTTACACGGTCAGTTACAAGCTGTTACACAGTGTTACAAGCTGTCACACGGTGTTAAACCATGTTACACGGTGTTACACCGTGTTAAACGCTGTTACATGCTGTTACACAGTGTTACACGCTCTTACACAGTGTTACACGGTGTTACAAGCTGTTACACCAGTTGTTACACGGTGTTACATGGTGTTACAAGCTGTTACATGGTGTTACAAGCTGTTACATGGTGTCTGTTTTTCCCTCCCTGCAGCTGGTCAAGGTCTTATATGAACTATTCCAAAGAAACATCGTATCTTCTCATTAGGTTTGAAAGAAGCTTTTTGTCACAATTCGATAAATTTCTAACTGGCGTAAGGGCACAGTATTCCCAAGCTTATTTCGTCATCTTGCAAACGAAAATAATTTTTGGAATCGCTCTACAATTAAAATAAAACATCGAAATTCTGTACAAATTTCTGACTGCCGGGCATTTAGACCATTTTATTTTAAGAGAGAGGGAGGGCGAAACAAAACAGACCAGATGAAGTTGACCGAGCCTCACTGTTCGTAATTTAAACAGGCATCACCAAAAAGGATGTCGATGCGTTCCATTTGCTAAGTTGCCATAAAGTTGCTAGTATTTCTGGGGCTTTATGTATTTTAACGTTAAGAACACAACCAACGTTTGTAAATAAACAACCCACGTGCGCCATGACGACTTAAAAACCCGACTTTTTGTGTTACATATTCGAAAGACTGCTATCGTACGTTTTTAATCAATAAACAATTTTCTCATGGTTTTGATCGAAACCGTGGACCAAAAAACAAAATCTGAGACTCCGAGACCTCGCAGCCAAAATTTGAGAATCCGAGACCCAAAGAAACACAAGAAAACCAGATTTCGAGACTCATTGAAAACGCCTCCGAGATTTCGAGATTGGAACAAAATTTGTCGAGACCCTGAATTTTCCGGGCACCATTTGCCACCCCTAACGTTGTGTTTATCTTTTTAAAAATCTGACCACCGGTAGGCCATAGAGTAGGCCACGGCCGTAACACCAATAAATGAATAAATGATGCTTTAAATAAAACCATCATTTACTCCGGGGAATTTAGTCATGTTTCGTCGTGTAACAGTGTAACACCAATCTAACACTGTTACAAGATGCCTATTCCAAAAACTAAATAAAACTATTATTTACTCCGGGAATTTAGTTAAGTTTTCATCGGTGTAACAGTGTAACACCAATGTAACACTGTTACAAGATGCCTATTCCAAAAACCTTTCCCTAAATCGGGCAGCATGTGTCAAAAATGGCAAATTGAGATTTCGCCTGAGTATTGACGTTAGAAAGAAAATGGAAGACTCTAGGCTGAATGCCATAAAACAACTGATTACGTTCGTAAAAGGTCGACTGAATTTTAGCTGCAAGAGTACAACAGCAGTAAATGTTAACCTTACAGAATCTCGTTTAGATAACTGGCTGAAGAATAACAATATTACCGTAGATAAAATATATTACCCTCGCAGCCTGTTTGTATATTTTACGAATTTAAGTTTTCAAATTTATTTGTCGACTACAGAAAACCGGCAGAAAAACAGAATCCTGTGGCAATTAACTCGCTTACATTAGACTTGAGTGAATAAGCCAATCAAATGGGAGCATTGGCCGTCCGTTGGGATTTGTGATTGACAGGCTGAACACCTCAGCCTCGTTATATAGGATCGCTCGCGCTTATTATTTCTGCGCATCCTTACTGCGCACGCAAATTCACAAGCCACGTCAAGCATGTGCGCGCGCGCTAACTAATAAAATAAACAAATGATAGGGCAGATGGCCATTGCTAGAGCTTTGCCTGGATTTAACGATCTTGGACGTTCGGTGACCCCAATTTTTCTTTCGATGGATCATTTTCTCTACTGATTTTCTACGTTAAGGGAAAAAATGAAGAAAATCTATCGACTAGAAGTTGGAATTTTTGGCAAAATGCACCATCGAATTCCGTTCTTGTTAGCTCTTCGTGCATCTGTGCGGCGGTTTCAAATGCCTCTTACTGGGTTAAATTTAGTGACAACGTTAGTAACATTTGGAACTATTTACGCAACAGACCCACCTCTACAAAATATGACTAAGATCGTTTGCCTCCGTTTACTGCAGTAAAAAATTAAAAAAATTTCTATCGACTGGAAAATTTTCACGCGAACGTCCTTAATCACACTTTTGCTGGTTCTTTTGTGCGAGGTAATAACGAGAGACGAATCTTAACTAGAAGCTACTAGACAGCCGTATTTCGATGTTCAAAGAAGCCTACTAAACCTGTAAAGTTTGGTTGAAAAACTACACAACAAAATCCTGACAAGTTACAGAATGCCAGATGGTTATTTCCAGGAAGAGCCGCTTCCAAAAGCCAAACATCAGATTTATTTTATTGTCTTAAAACCAAACATCGGATTTACTTCATTGCCTTAACTGACGTCAAGAGAAACCAACAATAGGAACTGAGTAAATACAGCTGGAAAAGTCACGAAATGATGGTGTTCGACGAATATGAATAACATAATAACATAGCCTTAGAGGGACTATAAATTTAGCAGTAATAAAATAGAAAGTCAAGTAACCCTTTTTAATGCTCTGAAATATCACACGATTATATCACCCAACACCAAAAAGAAGTTTTACCATAACAAATTAATAGCGAATGAGTCACTTAATAATATACACTCTAGCTTGCATTTTTATTCTCTAACAAAATGACTTTTGAATTAACGCGCGAAAGAAAATTTAGTGCTGAACCGAATTTATGTATCGGAACTATGGGTCTGATATGAATGTTGTGGCCGCGTAGCACTGTGAACACAAATGGTGGAACAGAGAATTAACTCTGAAGTGTAAATTAAAGTGCTAATTGCCCTTTTCACGGTTAGCTTTAATTTCCTCATTTGCATTACAATAAAATCTAGGATGTATGCGAGGCAATTTCGGGCTGTTTTGTAGTTTTAGCTCGAAATTGCCTCGCATCCACGTTGGATTACATTGTAATGTAAATGAAAAAAAAAAACCTAACCGTGAAAAGGGCTATTGAACCCATGAATAACCCACTGGGCGTTAGCCCTAGTAAAGGGAATCAGGGAACCACACGAGGTAGAGAAAATTTTTTGACCTCGGTGGGAATCGAACCCACGACCTCCGGATTAGATCTACCGTTACTCTGCCGACTAAGCTACGAGGTCGGACGGAGAAAGTCGGGGACGATTCCCTTTACCAGGGCTAACGCCTAGTGGGTTATTCATGGGTTCAATTAGCGCTTTAATTTACACTTCGGAGTTAATTCTTTGTTCCACGATTTATGCGTCTGATAGTTGCCCTTGGAAACTCCATGTTCGAAGCTTCGTTTCTCAGCAACTATGAGACGATAGTTGACGTTAATTAGTGTGCAGTGATTGGAGGTCGTCTAGAAATGACGACATTTTTTCGTTCTTCTAAAGTTTTTGGAAGAAAAGTTTGATGCAAATGAACAATTAAAGTATCGGGAAGACTTAACGAAGGACATTTGAGGTTTCTTGATTTAAAAACGTTGACTATGATTATTGAAAAACTGATGCGCGCGTGGATCACAATTCAATCTAAGAAATATTTTGTAAGGCACAAAGTTTAATAATACGTTGAGAAATAATTGGAAACCGTCATCTGAAGTAAATTCTAGTAAGAATTGTGCAAAAACAATTAGATTATTCGCTATCGATTTCTACGAGGTGGTAGTTGATTAGGTCTTCGGCCTCATCAACCATCACCTTATAAAGTCTCGAGCTAGATTGTTAAATAGTCAAAGTGTTACATGTCAACGAAAGCAAAGGTGAGGCTGACCGGGGCCCTCAACGCCTCATTTCCCAGGTTGGAGAAGAGAATAATGGTCAATAATTATGATAATAATGATGTCTTTTTGTCGGTAAATCGCCTCGGACACTACTGAATAACACGCATCGTATAATTCTCGAGGAAGAGATCATAGTGAGCCCACGCTTTCTTACCGCTACTTACAGGCTTCAACTGTATAGCCCGGGGGGACTGTCGGATAAAAACGACGGTGTTGCTCCTCGTTCCTTTTAGCGTTAAAAAGAGCCTCGAAAGATCAGAAGCGGGAACTTTTACGTTACATTTTAGAGCATTGAAAAGATAATTATGACCTGAGATGATGTGTTGCAGTAGAATTCATCATCATCATCATCAGTTATTTGCCTCATTAAATTAAGAGAGAAGGATTCATTAAAATTTAAAATAATGGTGAGGAGACCTGAAGAAACCACTAGGCTTATAACAGAGGCCACCTCGGCTGTCATTAATAAATCGAAAGTGCGTAAGGGCGGCTTGTTTAATTCATGATTTTATAGGCAAAAACTGCAACATTTTTGTCTTAAAGGTGAAAAAACTAGATGAAGAAGTAACTGATATTGGGAGAGAGTTCTAGATTTTTGGATCTTGGAATTGGTAGCTCTAAGGGGTGAAAAATAATCTCAAACAACGCCCTCAAAAGAGGGTGTTGCTACCTCTTAGTTTTTATTTTTTTTTTAACTTCTGACTGTCTACTGATTTTACCAAAGCCCCTGCGCTGCACTTAAGTCCTGCTTAAGCGTCAGTTCTGAAAGTTTTGTGGGAGTCGCATGAAAATATTTCAATTATTGTTCTGAAAAAAAAAGAAAAAACAACCGAAATGTTAAGCTGTGGATTATAACTGTGATTTCTGATGATATTAGATCTTTCTTAAGGAAAGTTCAGAACAACTGAATATACGTCTGATATGAAAGATTAGTCAACCTGACGGTCACGAGACTAATCACAAGCTGCAATTTAGCTGTATTGCCAGAAAAAAAAAGATAAAGGCAGAAATCACCGAAATCTTCTTAACCGGATGTCGGCCACAGGGCGTTCCTGGATGTTTTGCATCACAATTTCTGCGAAAACCTCATTGGTGTTTTGCGCGACTGCTTGTGGTGCTCAACCTATTACTGAAAGTAAGTCGACGTAAGGGAGAGGTTCAGAAAGCCAACTTAAGTGGATTATTATATCGCTAGCTCCGCGAGAGGGCAAGATGGCTCAATTATTGCGTTGTGATTGTCTACCCGAGCGGGCAAGATGGAGCTATATTGTCCTCTGGGACTATCCGTCTTGTCCCACAAGAAAAATTTCCAAGAAAGCCATACACAAAATCCTTTATTGACCAAGTTTGTTCCAGCAAGATGACTGGATTTTGGCGTCGTTCTTTTTTTTTTTGCATGTTTATGGACCTCAACTACGTCTTGGTCCATAAACACGCAAAACATAACTTGGCCAATATCCAGCCATTTTGACTGAACAAGCTTGGTCAATAACCCATATTTATCATACATTGAACTCTCTAATTCTTTTCTGATTGGCCGAATGCGTACAGTGAACTTTCGAAATTAGCGCCCGTGATGTCATAACTACAGATTATACAATAATAACGTAAAGGACGCTCACGGCTTGTCAAGTTGGTTTCTCTGTACTTAGACCAACCGCCCAGTGCCCGTGCGCCCGCCCAGCGATGTCGAAGACAACGTCGATTGAAAAATGATTTAAAATTTTACCGCGCGATACTCTCAAGTCATTTTCCTTTGTCACAATCATGACGAAATTTAATCTTGGACAAAACGAAAAATTGGAAATTAAAATTAAAAAAAACGGCGTCCTTCACGTTCTCCACACAACGCAGAATTTGGTCATTTCACGTTGTTGTTTTGCAGAAGACGGCAAAGAAATGTACCAGGAATTATAACGCACTTGCACAGTCATTGTTTTCCTCGTTGAACCTTTCGTTTAGCGACGCTCCCGTTGCCGTAATGTTTTTTTGTTAAACTCCCTAAATGACCTGACGGTAACTACAGCTAAAATAGTGATACTCAGTATGTTTTTCTGACCTTTTCTCGGAATCCCTATTCTCTTACACAATCGCTTAATATATAGATTTAGGTCAGCCTAAAAGCGTAGCTCCTTGACCAGGTTGTTCAGAGCCCGATTAAGCTAACCCAGGAAAAGGTAAATTTTGATTTGAGTTTTGTAACTGTGCGCTGAGGTATCCTGTTTTAATAATTACCACATACACAAAACAAAGCAGCAAAAAACATTTGCATAGAAGAAAAAGTTATAATTCGAATAAATTTCAACGCTGCGCTTTCGTTAGCCGGTTGCCTGCGTAGCAAGCGTTCCCGTACTAGCCGAACGAAATAATAGGGCCGCGAGAAGGAGTTTCGCATTTAGGACGCGCGGAAAATGGGGCGAGAGCAAAAAGGGCGAGGGAGGGGGGTGGGGGAGGGGAAAGGAGGGAACGCTTGCCCGCAGACCCCTCAATTCTGAAAAACCCGTTCGCCCACGAACGGGGCATCTGATTGGTGCGGCGTGGTTTATTTGATTGATAGGTCTGACATGGAGGTGTCATATTGTTACGCTAAACCTTAAAAATAGACTTGGGAAGATTTGGGATCAAAAAGATCAAAATGGTGGAAGGTGGTATATTTTGAATCGTGTTTGAGAGAGGTTTTATCGAAGCTCAACGAAACCGGGATGGCTTTTTCGTTGAAAAAGGAGCAAGAAAGTGCAGTGCGTCATATTTTCAACGGCAAAGATGTAATGGCTGTACTTCCGACTGGATTCGGCAAGAGTTTAATTTTTCAGTTGTTTCTCATGATGTGCGGAGTGCGAAATAAACGGCAAGGAGGAACTGGCTTCTCAAGCGTCCTTGTTATATCTCCGTTGCAAAGCATTATTTGAGATGAAGTGGTAGAAGCGTATTCTATGAAATGACGGCGTGTGATTTAAATGAATTGGATGATAGTCACCAAGGGCAGTTCAACATTATCGGACATTATTTACGCTTCAGCTGAAGCTGCCATGGATAAGCGTTCTCTCGACGCTCTAAGATCGAAAGATTCTTTATTTAACGATGTTAAATAAAATAGACAGGCCAAACACGACTCCTAGGAATTTTCGATCCGTCACAAGGACATACAAAACACACCACGAGAAGTCTATGCCAAGCCGCAGAATGTCTACAGTGTCTAACATTCATCACGAGTTGCGTACGAGTTGCGCTAGCAACTTCAGACGTACAGAGTTTCTTAGAAATACCGCCGGGCAACTGATGAGATCCACATAAAGGATCGAAACCATGGTCTTGCCTGAACTAAGCCGAACAATGGCATACAGAACACGCAACACAGTCAACAGACTTGAGCGAAAGGAGCTATATATAAATCCTGTGGTACCAGAACGATCAAAAGAGGAATAAACCTATACATCGAGCTCCAGAAACATAAGCTCGATCAGATAGCTGCAAGAAAAATAAGAATTTCTCTAGATAAGCGTATAGCTTTCTCGAAGCAAAGTTAATGGCGTCTCCAAAGAAAAACGTAGGATGGTAAATATGATACCCGTGACAAGAATCTATCTACTGTACTTGTCAACAGTTCTATTAAATCATAGCCGGGTCCGGAGTCACAATTTATAAAGCAAGTTAGCAACTCATTCACAGTAAACGTCATATTTTGTCGCTCAAAAGCAAATACTTGGAGACTTTAGAAACATATCTTGCAGTATAGAAATGAGCCAAAACAATACACTAACACATGGCAATTATAGACTGAGGTGTCAAACTAAACGAAGCAACACGCAGATAACAGCGGAAATCATGCAGACCTCTATGACCTCTCAAATTTGCCGCAGCACGATCTAACGGCTCTAGTTCTTCTCCTTATAACACAATACGAAATGCCCTTCATAAACTAGAGTGAAGCGACAAAAAGGTCGAAAGACCGAAAATAAACGGCAAATGTACAAATGTCACGAACCGTAGGAGTCGTGTTTTTGGCCTGTCTATTTTATTTACCATGATCACTACTTTAACTTGCAGTCCCACATCGGTCGGTAAGTCATCGATGTTCAAGTTCGAATCAATGCAGTCATTTAAAGCTTGCTGGGACTGTTGCGCTGTGCTAGGAAATAACGACTTGCGAGAAGCTTTAGCAGAGTTGACACGAACAGAATTGCGACAAGGACTACTGCCCGGCGGCGTTTCGAGCGGCCGTTTCGATGCGTTAATCCTCTGCTTTGGTGGAGTTTTGCAAGCAGCAGCCTCACTGCCTATTGAACTCAGTACTCGTATAGTGTTCCTAAATTCCGTATTTTGCGAGTGCAAGGATTACATACACGGTCTAAAAACAGTTCGTTGTCTCCCACTACTTCGCATCCAACTGCTCTGCTAGTATCGGCAAGGATTTCTCGGGCATCTTTTCGTTTTGATGGTTTGCAAAGATTTTCTGACGAGATATAACCAGGTTTACCAGGCTGAGATGCTGTTCCGTATTTAACCTTGAAGGAACACCGACAGATTCTGCAGCGTTCGCTTGGAGTTTCGATCTCCCGCGCCTTCGACATCGCAGATTTTCCCGAGTTTGACATCTCACGTACATAAAGTATTTTTTGTTTTGAAGGAAGTAAAATGTTACATCCGGTAATTTATAATTGGTTAACCCATTGACAAACTGTCAATCAGTGAGTGAAATCAACCGTGAAAGTTGGTGGGCGTTTTTCAGAATTGAGGGGTCTGCGGGCAAGCGTTCCCTCGTTTCCCCTCCCCCATCCCCCTCTCTCGCCCTTTTTGCTCTCGCCCCATTTTCCGCGCGTCCTAAATCTCGCGGCCCTATTATTTCGTTCGGCTAGTACAGGAACGCTTGCTACGCAGGCAAGTTAGCCGGCTTCTGAACAATCCTGCTCTGTTTTAAAACAAGTTAACCTGACACGAGCCCGCAATCCAATCGAAAACCAGCACTCGGTCAGCAGTTAACGTCAAAAAACACGTGACCTCCATGAGTGTTAGAGTTGAACCCTCGAAATGGTCACGTGTTACTGGTCAGCAGATACCTTGTTTTGACAGGTGTCAATTGATCATAACATGGATGTCCAATATCAATGCAGCAGCTCTTCCAGCGCCGTAGCTAGTAACAGGCCAACCGAGGCACTTGCCTCGGTCATTTCTTTGGCTTTTGTTGTTTAATATAGTACCTAATACCTAGGAAGAGAACTCAACCATGGACTGATTGCCTCAGTCATAAGTTATTCATAGACATTGCCTCTGTCAAAATTTTTTTTCTGGCTACGGCCCTGTCTTCGTAAGGTCTCTTCTCATTGGATACTTAAAACAATAGATTCCAATCATCACTATTGTTTTAGCATTGTTTGGGGGTTTGGGTATCGAGCCAATTCGCTTAGGATCTTACACCAGCTACTACATGACCCAATATCAAAGAAGTACACGGTAAATCAAGGCTGCTTGTCTCTGTCAACCTATATATTATTTGGAGTATGGCCGCCATGTTGCGCGACTCCACCGTCGTTGTCGTCGCCGTCGTGTGTACGCGCCCACGAGCAATACGGCTGCCCATGATAACCATGAGAAAATCAATTCATGGGTTTCTTTTTCCCTATGGATATAGTTATGGGGCTCCGCTTGGCGTTCGGGCCGCCGGAGCTCCGCTAGAAAACCCCAGGGAATTTTCACCCCAGTTTACATGAAGTTGTAAGAGAGTAGTAACCAGTCGTGTTCGCGTTGTTCGAGGTGTGACAGAAAACTCCGCTGTTGTCAGCTGTGTTTTTATACTTTTACAACCAGCGCTCAGGTGAGTGACAAGGCCACCTTTTGTTCCCTAATTTCAGTTCTTGATACGACAGGAATTTCTTCTTTTGTTATTTTTAGGAAGTGTGTTCGTTCGAGCACCACTTGATTTCTTCACTAGTACTAGCTAGGCAGCTCGGCCAGCTCGCATTCTGCACTCTTTAATCTAAGCTTTTTTAGCTTTCAGACTTCTTATTGAACTCATTTTCCTGACGTAATGTTGAGCTGGATTCGCAGCTGCCTCGTTTAAACGGCGAACCAAAACAAGGGGATTTCACGACCTGTCTCGTTGTAAGGTAAGCTGTACCGGTCATCTCGCCTACGTGCAAACTCGCTTACAACTTGTCAGCTCGCCTACGTAGGCGAGTTCACTCAAGTAATGCATGCCTTTTATAACTTTATGTTATTATCTTGTGAACAATGTTTGCGACTATAGCACGTTTTCGTGGTCAAGTGAACGTCATGTTGGCATTCTTTAAAATGTTCGTGAATTTCGTCAACTGGTTTAAGGAAAATCATTTTATTTCAGCGTACCGCTACACCGACGATCAATAGTCCTGAAGTTCTATCAAATGAGAAGAATTGTGGTAGATCCGCTCCATATAATAAAAGGACTCTTTGAAGTAACAGAGAGATATAATACACCAGTCAATGTAAACCCCTGGCCCCTTAACCCCCGGGGATTAGGCGGGGATTAGGCGTTTGTTGTTTTTAATGGGATCTAATGGCCCGCTATGTGGGGATATTTTAGATTATAACCCCCCATTAATTTTTGATTGATTTTATTGGCTATTTTACGTCACGTGGTATAAATCTCCAGACAATTATCACGCAATAACCCCTGCCCGAGTTGATATTTGCCCTCTGATTGTTTCCATCGAAGAGAAACATAGTCAGCAGAAGAATTTCAACTTTTCTTTTCTCTTATTTAATATGGAAGGAAACCAAACTAGTGTTACTGAGTCTAGCGATGGTGACATTAAAAAGCCGATGGCAAGCGCTGTTCCGGAAAGTACAAGAAAGTCACCAAATAATACTAATGTCTTGGAAGATGGAGAAAGTCACGAGTAGACTTTTAATATTTAGTCCTAAGTAAATTTAAACCAATTCATTTTACAAAATAAAGATTTAATACAATGTGATAACTAACTATAAAATAAACAAACCGTTCACGTCCGACTTTAGCGTGGGGGAAGGAGAGGAAAATTCCGGTCGCATTTGAAATCATGGAGCCGGCAGAATTGTCAACCATGTGTAAACCTTTTCTACGCAGAAGCCAGAAAATTCAGTGGAAGGAAAACCATACAGTCACAACACTGTGAAAGCCAATTCATTCCAGTTCCCTTCTAAGAAAGCCGTTTTCCATTATTCGGGATAAGTATTCAAGCTGGCAAACGAAGCTCTAGATCCATCACCGAAAGATCTTGCGCCACAGGGATTGATTTCTTTCACAAAGCACAAGCGTCCAATTTCCAGCGAAGACCTTGAAGTCCCCTATGCAGCAAATCAGCTTGGTCTGAATGATCCAGAAAGTTTTGCAAATTCGGCATGGTTTAACACCATTCTCTACTTCGGAAAGAGAGGCCGTGAAAACCAACGCGAGATGAAATCCGGTGACCAATAACAACCGGCTGGAGTACTTCATCTCAAGAGAGAGAGCGACAAAAAATCAGTCCACCTTCAAGTGCTACAGCTTTTACACATTCTGTGTTTCACAGATGTAAATTCTGAGACTGAAATACATTTCTTTCTAGTCAAGTTTATGAACAAAACGTCGGAATATATTAATCAAAAGCGTGAAGTTTTTGAGTTTTTGATCCGAGAGGTGTTACGAGAATTAATTTCACATGACAGCTTGTCAAATTTGGTCCAATCACAGTGGAAATAAAGTTAGTTAAACCAATCAAATTTACTTTGCTCCCTTGCGTCAATCACACGCATTCGCCATCAGATCACCAATGGCTTTTTTACCATGTTTACGAGCGAACTGAAGATTAATGGGAGGGTTATAAAATAAATAAACCCCTTTCTGGCTTGCTGGTATGTCGGTTGATAATGTCCTTGGCTGAGAGATTGTCCTCAAAATTTCACATTTGCCCTTGAAGCTTCGCTTCTTGGCCAAATGTTCATTTCTTGGACAATCTCTCAGCCGCGGACATTATCAGCCAACATACCAGCCGCCTGAAGGGGTTTATTTACTAATTATAACAGCGTGCACGCTAGTCCTATCTAATTCCTATCGAGCAATCATGAACAAAATCTTTATGTATGCACGGCCGTGCTCAATAAAATGATGTGTGCGCCTGAGCGGTTTCATTTCATGGCGATCAGCTGCAAAATTTTCTTCGAGTTTTAGGTGTGAGTTCCTAAGTTAAAGTTTCGGCAATGAGAAGATTATTCTGAACAATCCAAACCCTACTTTGAGCTTTAACTTTACCTGGCAAAGATGTTTACTTCAATGTGAAGCTGTGTGAGTATTTTGACTTTTTTGTCTACATTTTCATTGAGTATTTTTACTTTGTCTACCTACGTTTTCATTATAAGCTTAATTAGTTTGAAGAAGCGAATTTTTCACTGAGAATTTTGGGGACCAGGTTAAGTGTTTTCCTTCAACTGTTGCTCAACTGATTGTGGCTTGTTAGGATAACAAAGACCTTTGTTCTTCTTTGCCGTGCGTCGTAAGAACTAATCAGTTGTAGTCAACGCCAGTTAGAAATAAAACATGTTTTAGCGCCCAAGTTGTTGTTGCCATGTTATAAAAGAATTGGTTCATGTTTTTAGCTGTGCATATATCGAGTTATGGATGCACTTGGGAAGTTTGGAGAGCACTCAAGAAGCTAGCGTTGCTCTCGGCTATCGCCTTGAGCAACTCTTACGCTTCTTTCATGCTCTCTAAACTTCCTGCGTGCATCCATTACTCCATATACGCACGCTAAGCATGAACCAATTCTTTACTGTCTAATCCCCACCCTTAGCTGGATCATAGTAAAAATAGATAAATATAGATACTGCTACCTGCTTTTTTTCTTTTTTTTTCATTTTTTTTCTTGTTTTTGATATTGTTCTTGTATGAGATGCTGTGAGAAAAAGAAATGATACTTTTTATAAAGATGCAAACATAAATGATAGTGAATGTTTAATTTTTTTCTTTTATTAAGGTCAGTTGCCTGATAGCACAAGCACGCTATAATTGTTTTTATATAGGTTAAAGTTCTAGCTTTCGGGGAGCTGCCCTTTTCTTTGAAAAGGAATCCAATATGACGTGTGAATGAGCGCTCAATTGTTTTTTTTTTGTTGTTTTTTTTTTGAGACACATTGCTTAGATTACTAACATAAATTAATTGCGACTTACACTACTAACAATGCTCATGCAGTAATTTACACTTCTTACAATACTTGTTACTTACGCCACTTACAATACTTATCACATACGAGGCAAAATTACTGAATGCTGATTGGCTGAGCACGCCTGGATTGAGTTGGTTTCCCGCTTCAAACGGATTTTGAAACGAAATTTCAGAAACGCATTGCTTCTGAGTTTGATCTAAACACGGTTATTTCATCTTAACGTGAAAGAGAATCAACATGCAACAAAGCGCAGTCTTTTGGTTGAAAAGCAAAAGGATTTTTCCGACTAAAAATGCATTGATTTGCAGCCTGAAAAACGTTTGAGTGGAGACGGCTGGTGTTGCACGAAACATAGAATTACAGAACTTCATGGCCACCAAACTGAAAGTTAATTTCTTCGTTTTGCTTCGGGTCGCCTTATTAGTATTACAGCTCACTTTATCGGCGTAAAAACAGCGTAAATTTTGTTGGTACGTGAAGTTTTCACAGTGGAAAGGACAGTTTGGATTCAAGAAGTTATTAGAGCTCGTTTGGACACTTGTTTACGTCTATCATCGATCGAAGAACAAGTAGTTTCACGCTGTTGCAAGCTTCGCAAAACAGGTGAATAAAATTAAATTGCTTATAGTTTTGTTTGTAAAGAAATGGCTTTGAGTGAATTGAAACAAGTTGCTGTGTCTTGCCTACTATTATAGTAGGCTTTCCCCGTGTTACTGCTAGCCTGTTAAATAATGACAACCGGCAAACCTGTTTACGCGACGGCAAGACCTTGAACCTTTGTACAAAATTTTGCCCTTTATGTGATAAACAAGTAGTCGCAAGTGCTCTCGGGCAATTAAGGATTAATTTCACTTGTATTTTCAAAGTTTTCCAAATTGCCCTCGTCGCTTTGCGACTCGGGCAATTTTGTGAAAACTTTGAAAATACTCGTGAAATTAATCCTTAATTGCCCTCGGCCCCATGCGATTACATATACTAACGCTTATACTACTTGCATTACCTACAATACAATACATCTACTAACTCTACTGACAATTCGAAGACTTGCACTACTTACAATATTTACAAAATAATTAGATTACTTACTAGTTTATGATTATGATTATCGCTTACATTCGCTGAAGCAATACACACACACGTACACAGTACAGATACAAGACTAAAGCAAAGCAGCCCACGTTTCTTTAAATTGATCAAGTACTTTGTTTTTAACAGCCAAAGTGCGAATAATACCGAGTTTGTCTTTCAGGCGCAAAAGAAAGCTATCAAAGTCCAAGGAGCCAACGCGCATGCTTGAAACAAAAATATGATATTTTGCAATTATTAGAGAGTAGTTGAGGGCTATAAAGTTAATTGAGCTACAGTTTTGATGCCAACCTTATAAGATTACTTTTTCTGATAAAACGATATTTTGGTGAAACGTTATCTGCCACCAGCCAGTAAAAAGGTCCCAAAAATTTATTGACTCACGGCATGTGATCAGCAGGTGAGGCAATGACTGGCTTTCTAAGTTACATAAAGGGCATTTATCCAAGTCCGACAAACCAGTGCGAAACAAACTGGATTGTGTGGGTAAAATGCCGTGGATGATTTTCAGTTGAAACATTATAAGTTTTGCTTCTTTTAAGATGCGAAATGGTAGCAAGTAAACATCTTGGATGTCTTCTTTAGTAATACCATGACTTAGAATTCTGGGTTCCGCTGTGGGTGGAAGGTACCTTTTTTGAAGTAGTTTTGAATACACTAAATTTGTGGAGAAATGTTGTTCAGATATTGGGGCTGCAGGTGCTAACCCGTTGGCGGGGGCGGCGTTATTGCGAAGAGATGATTTCCAAGTTTTTGGAATGGCATTTATAAGGCCATAGTATATTGTAAACGGGCATTGCACAAGAAATTTTTCTTTAAACCCTGTTAGAGACAAAAAGTTAAAGTCAGCGCTGAGCAGATCTTGGATGTAGATGATGCCTTTATTATACCATTCGTTAATAAAGATTGTCTTTCCGTCCAGCCGAATGTTGCGATTATTCCAGATTATTTGATCATATACGGGTATTTCTCTGCTATCAGATGAATACTTGAATTCTTGCCAATAACATAAAACCGTGCGGTAAAATTCCGGGAGTTGTTCTAAGTTGAGTGCCTTTACGTCGTAGTCGCAATTAATCAGGAAATCAATACCACCAAACTGCCTGACTGCGTAGTTTAAGATAGTTTTCCACGAAGCATCACCACCTTCTGCAATGCGTTTAATCCAAGCTATTTTCAAGGCGCGTTCCATGATTTCGAAGTCAATCATTTTCAAGCCACCACACTTCTTTTCCGCGATAATCGTTTTTCTCTTAATTTTTGGGGTTTTTCCCTCCCAGATAAAGCTAAAAATAATTTTGTTAATAGTGTCTATAAGCGGCTTCGAGATTGTCAAAAGCGAAGTGCTGTATACAAGTTTGGCTAGACCTAGTGTTTTGACGATGTTTATCCTGCCAATGAGAGTGAGGTTTCTCCTTTTCCAGCTGTGTAGAGTTTGTTCTAGGTTGGACACCTTTTCTTCAAAGTTTAGCTTATTAGCAAGTACAGGGTCATACGAGAAGTGAACACCTAGGGCGCAAATTGAGTTATGGGGCCATTTGAAACCGAAAGGCTTTTCATTGCAATTTCTCCAAGAACCTAGCCACATTGCTTCGGTTTTATGCTTGTTAACCTCTAAGCCGCTGATATTCTTGAATTCGCTTAAGAGCTTTAGTAATTGTGAAACGGAATCGAGATCGCGCACCAGTACCGTGGTGTCGTCTGCATACTGTGTAATTTTTATTTCTTTCTGGCCCACCTGAATACCTCTGATGGTTGGATCTTTTTGTAGAGCATTGGAGAGGAGCTCAATTCCAATAACAAAGAGTAGACCCGACAAAGGGCAACCTTGTCTGACACCTCTTTCCAGAAGAAAAAAGTCTGACGCGTGTCCATTATGTAAAACGCAACTAGAGGCATTGTTGTAAATGACGTCAAACCAATTTAGGATGTCAGGACCGAAATTAAACCTCTGTAACGCAGCTTTTAAGTAGTCCCATTCAATTGTGTCAAACGCTTTTCGGAAGTCTAAGAAAATTGCAATGCCGGGTTTTTCCGTCTGCTTAGTGTAAAACATAGCGTCTTGAATTAGTCGAACATTCTCTCCTATGAAACGACCTTTGATATAACCGGTTTGATTAGGGTTGATGATTTTTGGAAGAACTTTTTCTAACCTTTTCGCAATTGATTTCGTCAAAATTTTATAATCGATATTAAGCAGCGAGATGGGTCTGAGATTTTCCAGCAGGCTTTTGTCCTTGTTTTTCTTGGGAATTAACGATATGATACCGCGTCTTTGGCTAATAGAAAGCATTCCGGATTTGAAGGCGAAGTTGAAGCTTCCGATTATATCGGTACTGATTTCTGACCAAAAAAATTTATAAAACTCCGCAGAAAGACCGTCTGTGCCAGGGGACTTACAATTTTTAAATTCTTTTAAAGCTCTTAGGCATTCGTCTTCGGAGACTATGCCTTCACATGATAATTTTTCTTCTTCGCTTAAAGAGGTAACGTTTTCAGTCTCGAAAAAGGTTTCATTAGGATGCGCGAGGATTTCAGACCCCTGTGATTTATAAAGTGTTTCGTAGAACTTTTTTTCCTCGCTGAGGATTTCAAATTGGTTGGACGTATACTCATTGTCATTGATCTTTAACTTTGTTACACTTTTTCTGCAATGGTTCCGCTTTTCGAGGTTAAGAAAATATTTTGTATTGTGTTCGCCTTGCTCTTGCCACCTGGCTCTGCTTCTGAGTATTGCTCCTTTTGTCTTTTGACGCATTAGTGCTCGTAAGCGTAGATTGGTGGCGTAAAGTTCATTTAAAAGCTTTTTGTCGCTAGGATTCTTTTCAGTTTGCTCTAATAATTGATTGGCTTTATTTTGTAGTATACATTCTTCATTTCTTCGTCGTTTGGCTTTAATTTTTGAGAATTTGATTGTGAAACCGCGAATTTCCATTTTAATGAGGTCCCATTTTAGACTTGCATTTTGGACGTCTGAATACTTGTTCTTAAAAAGTGGAATTTCTCTACGAAGTTTGTCAACATATTCACAATCTTCTAGTAAAGAGTTGTTGAATTTCCAGAAGCCGGGTCCTTTGGGTTGCAACAGGCTTTCGGATTTTAAATGTAGCGTGATGGCTGAGTGATCTGATTCAGGCGCATTGATTATATTGCAGGATTGCACATCTGAGGAAAGGTCCTTTGAAATTAGGAAAAAGTCTAGCCGCACTTGAATTTTGCGAGACTTGTTTCTCCACGTAAATCGTTCAGTGTCCGGGTTGCGACGGCGCCAAATATCGGATAAGTCATACAGGTTGATAAGGCGTTCGATCTCCTGAATAACGCGAGCTTTTTTTAAAAACGAGTTTCCTCCCTTCTTGTCGATTTCCATCAGGGCGCAGTTGAAGTCTCCTGCAACAACGATATTTTCATGCGCAAATTCTGCTAGTAGGTTTTGGAGACTTCTAAAGAAGGTTAGTTGTTGATTAACATCATTCGGTGCATAAATATTAAGAAGTATAATGTGGGATTCGTCAACGATTAAGTCAAGTAGGATATATCTTCCATTTTTGTCGGTGATGCATTTTTCAACTTTTAACTCTAGATTTGGGTTAACAAGTATCATAACCCCTTTACTGTTCGAAGAGCCGTGACTAAAAAAGGCTTTCCCGCCCCACTCTGCTTCCCAGAATTGAGCGCATTCATTAGTGCTGTGCGTCTCTTGTAAAAACGCAAATTGAAGCTTCTGGTTATGCAACCACCGGAAGATCGATCGCCGCTTAATTGATTTACCTAGCCCTTTCACATTTAGTGACTGAATTTTAATGTTCAGGCTCGGGTGTGAAGTCGTTATTGTGTCGGATGAAAAGCAGTGTTTTGGAATGCGTTGGCATGAGACTTAGAGTGCCATCTTTAGGCCAAATTAAATGTAGGATTGACGAAATTAGCATACTTTTAGTGAAAGCGAGCAAACACAGAAAACAAACAAATAAGAACCACAAGTAACTAAAAAAACATAGTGGACGACGTAAAATAGCAGGTACTACGTAGCACAACACATCGACAACTAAGAAAGGCTCAGTAAACGGCCCTACAACGCGCCACGATAGAGTGGTTTCGCGTTCTACGCTGAGCTGCATCATAGTAAACAAAAAGTATTGACACGATTAGCGCTCCGCTTAACAATTCTTATGACTAGTAATGTTTGTGCACTTCAAGCTAAAAGAAGCAAAAATTCAATAACTATCGCGATCAGATTTACAATGTTTTACACACTAAGACAGTTCTGATTGTGACATTGTCTCATACCTAACGGGTCGAAGGCGGAACCTGGAATTAGGCATCTTCGTGGTCGTTGTCTTCTTGGGGCTGCGTGTTGACTCTTGAACCATTTACAGTAGGTATTATAGTTGGCAGCCATTCTTTTGGAACGTCGTAGTGAAAATACCTTTTGCCGTTGACAATTAGCCTGTTTCCAATGACGGAGGCTTTAACACGAGGATTTTCTTTCTTGATCTTTTGCAAAGCTGGAACTAATACTTTTCTTCTGATATCTTGAATGTGTTTCGGAAAATCTTCACCCATTGCAAGTGGGGAATCCTTCAAATGAAAACGATTTTTCCACACTAACTCTCTGTCAGAACGACAAGTGAAGCGCACAATGAGGGGCCTAGTTTTATTGGCGTTTTGTTTACCAAGGCGGTGGGCGCCGCAGAACTTCATGGAATGAACAATTTCTGCCGGTAAGTGTAATTGCTGGATCAAAACATTCTTTACTAGTGCTGCGCAGTTTTCTTCAGGAGATTCCATTACACGGTAGAATATCAGATTCCAGCGCCGGTTGTAAATGCTTTGATGAGTAATCTCGTTCCATTGGGCAGACTGCTCTGTTTCACACGTTGTAACACGTTCTGCCAAGTCGCTGTGTTCCTTTTGAGTAAACTCGAGTGATTCTTTCGTCTCGTCAACGACTTTTAGAGTTACGCCAAGCTGCTTTTTGAGAGAGTCTAACTCTGCCTGGGCTTCATCTAGCCGTGCCTCTAGGTTCAAGATTCGGTTATCACTTGCTTTGTGTTTGTCTTCTAGGTTTGTTATCTTTGCTATAAGTACTTGGTATTCAGTAACCGTCAGCGAGATGAGGGCGCCATCTTGAGAGTCCATCGCTTCTTCGTTGGTTTCGGTTTTGGCGTCTGAGCTGCTCACTCTTTGCCGCTTTTTGTCTTTGTCTTGTTTGCCCATCAGTCGCTATCTTTCTTGAAAGAAAAGTTTGTGCACAAACAAACAGCTTTTTTTTTGTTCAAGTATCTGCGGAGCTTGTGAACACGCGTCTATCCTTGAAGGCGCATCGGCCCAGTCCCCGAGCGCTCAATTGTTACCGAATGGGACCTTCCATATTAAATAAGAGAAAAGAAAAGTTGAAATTCTTCTGCTGACTATGTTTCTCTTCGATGGAAACAATCAGAGGGCAAATATCAACTCGGGCAGGGGTTATTGCGTGATAATTGTCTGGAGATTTATACCACGTGACGTAAAATAGCCAATAAAATCAATCAAAATTAATGGGGGGGTTATAATCTAAAATATCCCCACATAGCGGGCCATTAGATCCCATTAAAAACAACAAACGCCTAATCCCCGCCTAATCCCCGGGGGTTAAGGGGCCAGGGGTTTACATTGACTGGTGTATTATATCTCTCTGTTACTTCAAAGAGTCCTTTTATTATATGGAGCGGATCTACCACAATTCTTCTCATTTGATAGAACTTCAGGACTATTGATCGTCGGTGTAGCGGTACGCTGAAATAAAATGATTTTCCTTAAACCAGTTGACGAAATTCACGAACATTTTAAAGAATGCCAACAGGACGTTCACTTGACCACGAAAACGTGCTATAGTCGCAAACATTGTTCACAAAATGATAACATAAAGTTATAAAAGGCATGCATTACTTGAGTGAACTCGCCTACGTAGGCGAGCTGACAAGTTGTAGGCGAGATGACCGGTACAGCTTACCTTACAACGAGACAGGTCGTGAAATTCCCTTGTTTTGGTTCGCCGTTTAAACCAGGCAGCTGCGAATTCAGCTCAACATTACGTCAGGAAAATGAGTTCAATAAGAAGTCTGAAAGCTAAAAAAAGCTTAGATTAGAGAGTGCAGAATGCGAGCTGGCCGAGCTGCCTAGCTAGCAGTAGTGAAGAAATCAAGTGGTGCTCGAACGAACACACTTCCTAAAAATAACAAAAGACGAAATTCCTGTCGTATCAAGAACTGAAATTAGGGAACAAAAGGTGGCCTTGTCACTCACCTGAGCGCTTGTTGTAAAAGTATAAAAACACAGCTGACAACAGCGGAGTTTTCTGTCACACCTCGAACAACGCGAACACGACTGGTTACTACTCTCTTACAGCTTCATGTAAACTGGGGTGAAAATTCCCTGGGGTTTTCTAGCGGAGCTCCAGCGGCCCCCATAACCATATCCAAGATTCAAGATTCAAGATTCAAGATTCAAGATTCCATAGGGAAAAAGAAACCCATGAATTGATTTTCTCATGGTTATCATGGGCAGCCGTATTGCTCGTGGGCGCTCGTGGGCGCGTACACACGACGGCGACGACGGTGGAGTCGCGCAACATCACGGCCATACTCCAAATAATACTATAGGTTGACAGAGACAAGCAGCCTTGATTTACCGTGTACTTCTTTGATATTGGGTCATGTAGTAGCTGGTGTAAGATCCTAAGCGAATTGGCTCGATACCCAAACCCCCAAACAATGCTAAAACAATAGTGATGATTGGAATCTATTGTTTTAAGTATCCAACGAGAAGAGACCTTACGGAGAGCTGCTACATTGATATTGGACATCCATGTTAAGATCAATTGACACCTGTCAAAACAAGGTATCTGCTGACCAGTAACACGTGACCATTTCGAGGGCTCAACTCTAACACTTATGGAGGTCACGTGTTTTTTGAAGGTTAGTGCTGACCGAGTGCTGGTTTTCGATTGGATTGCGGGCTTGTGTCAGGTTAACTTATTTTAAAACAAAGCAGGATTGTTCGGAAGCCGGCTATTCGAATTATAACTTTTTCTTCTATGCAAATGTTTTTTGCTGCTTTGTTTTGTGGTAATTATGAAAACAGGAAACCTCAGCGCAAAGTTACAAAACTCAAATCAAAATTTACCTTTTCCTGGGTTAGCTTAATCGGGCTCTGAACAACCTGGTCAAGGAGCTACGCTTTTAGGCTGGCCTAAATCTATATATTAAGCGATTGTGTAAGAGAATAGGGATTCCGAGAATAGGTCAGAAAAACATACTGAGTATCACTATTTTAGCTGTAGTTACCGTCAGGTCATTTAGGGAGTTAAAAAAAAAAACATGACGGCAACGGGAGCGTCCCTAAACGAAAGGTTCAATGAGGAAAACAATGACTGTGCAAGTGCGTTATAATTCCTAGTACATTTCTTTGCCGTCTTCTGCAAAACAACAACGTGAAATGACCAAATTCTGCGTTGTGTGGAGAACGTGAAGCACGCCGTTTTTTTTATTTTAATTTCCAATTTTTCGTTTTGTCCAAGATTCAATTTCGTCATGATTGTGACAAAGGAAAATGACTTGAGAGTAACGCGAGTTGAAATTTTAAATCATTTTTCAATCGACGTTGTCTTCGACATCGCTGGGCGGGCGCACGGGCACTGGGCGGTTGGTCTAAGCACAGAGAAACCAACTTGACAAGCCGTGAGCATCCTTTACGTTATTATTGTATAATCTGTAGTTATGACATCACGGGCGCTGATTTCGAAAGTTCACTGTACGCATTCGGCCAATCAGAAAAGAATTAGAGAGTTCAATGTATAATAAATATGGGTTATTGACCAAGCTTGTTCAGTAAAAATGGCTGGATATTGGCCAAGTTATGTTTTGCGTGCTTATGGACCAAGACGTAGTTGAGGTCTATAAACATGCAAAAAAAAAAGAACGACGCCAAAATCCAGTCATCTTGCCCGAACAAACTTGGTCAATAAAGGATTTTGTGTATGGCTTTCTATTAAATTTTTCTTGTGGGACAAGACGGGTAGTCCCAGAGGACAATATAGCTCCATCTTGCCCGCTCGGGTAGACAATCACAACGCAATAATTGAGCCATCTTGCCCTCTCGCGGAGCTAGCCATATAACAATGCACTTTAGTTGGCTTTCTGAACCTCTCCCTTACGTCGACTTACTTTCAGTAATAGGTTGAGCACCACAAGCAGTCGCGCAAAACACCAATGAGGTTTCCGCTGAAATTGTGATGCAAAACATCCAGGAACGCCCTGTGGCCGACATCCAGTTAAGGAGATCTCGGTGATTTCTGCCTTTATCTTTTTTTTTTTCTGGCAATACAGCTAAATTGCAGCTTGTGATTAGTATCAGACGTATATTCAGTTGTTCTGAACTTTCCTTAAGAAAGATCTAATATCATCAGAAATCACATTTATAATCCACAGCTTAACATGTCGGTTGTTTTTTCTTTTTTTTTTTTCAGAACAATAATTGAAATATTATCATGCGACTCCCACAAAACTTTCAGAACTGACGCTAGAGCAGGACTTAAGTGCAGCGCAGGGGCTTTGGTAAAATCAGTAGACAGTCAGAAATTTAAAACAATTAAAAAATAAGAGGTAGCAACACCCTCTTTTGAAGGCGTTGTTTGAGATTATTTTTCACCCCTTGGAGGTACCAATTCCAAGGTCCCAAAATCTACAACTCTCTCCCAATATCAGTTACTTCTTCATCTAGTTTTTTCACCTTTAAGACAAAAATGTTGCAGTTTTTGCCTATAAAATCATGAATTAAACAAGCCGCCCTTACGCACTTTCGATTTATTAATGACAACCGAGGTGGCCTCTGTTATAAGCCTAGTTGTTTCTTCAGGTCTCCTCACCATTATTTTAAATTTTAATGAATCCTTCTCTCTTAATTTAATGAGGCAAATAACTGATGATGATGATGAATTCTACTGCAACACATCATCTCCTGTCATAATTATCTTTTCAATGCCCTAAAATGTAACGTAAAAGTTCCTGCTTCTGATCTTTCGAGGCTCTTTTTAACGCTAAAAGGAACGAGGAGCAACGCCGTCGTTTTTATCCGACAGTCCCCCCGGGCTATACAGTTGAAGCCTGTAAGTAGCGGTAAGAAAGCGTGGGCTCACCATGATCTCTTCCTCGAGAATTATACGATGCGTGTTATTCAGTAGTGTCCGAGGCGATTTACCGACAAAAAGACATCATTATTATCATAATTATTGACCATTATTCTCTTCTCCAACCTGGGAAATGAGGCGTTGAAGGACCCCGGTCAGCCTCACCTTTGCTTTCGTTGACATGTAACAGTTTGACTATTTAACAATCTAGCTCGAGACTTTATAAGGTGATGGTTGATGAGGCGAAGACCTAATCAACTACCACCTCGTAGAAATCGATAGCGAATAATCTAATTGTTTTTGCACAATTCTTACTAGAATTTACTTCAGATGACGGTTTCCAATTATTTCTCAACGTATTATTAAACTTTGTGCCTTACAAAATATCTATTAGATTGAATTGTGATCCACGCGCGCATCAGTTTTTCAATAATTTCAACGTTTTTAAATCAAGAAACCTCAAATGTCCTTCGTTAAGTCTTCCCGATACTTTAATTGTTCATTTGCATGAAACTTTTCTTCCAAAAACTTTAGAAGAACGAAAAAACGTCGTCATTTGTAGACGACCTCCAACCACTGCACACTAATTAACGTTAACTATCGTCTCATTTGCCTGAGAAACGAAGCTTCGAACATGGAGTTTCCAAGGACAACTATCAGACCCATAAATCGTGGAACAAAGAATTAACTCCGAAGTATAAATTAAAGCGCTAATTGAACCCATGAATAACCCACTAGGCGTTAGCCCTGGTAAAGGGAATCGTCCCCGACTTTCTCTGTCCGACCTCGTAGCTCAGTCGGCAGAGTAACGGTAGATCTAATCCGGAGGTCGTGGGTTCGATTCCCACTAACGTCAAAAAATTTTCTCTACTTCGTGTGGTTCCCTGATTCCCTTTACTAGGGCTAACGCCCAGTGGGTTATTCATAGGTTCAATAGCCCTTTTCACGGTTATTTTTTTTTTTCATTTACATTACAATGTAATCCAATGTGGATGCGAGGAAATTTCGAGCTAAAACTACAAAATAGCCCGAAATTGCCACGCATACATCCTAGATTTTATTGTAATGCAAATGAGGAAAGCTAACCGTGAAAAGGGCAATTAGCACTTTAATTTACACTTCAGAGTTAATTCTCTGTTCCACCATCTGTGTTCACAGTGCTACGCGGCACAACATTCATATCAGACCCATAGTTCCGAGACATAAATTCGGTTCAGCACTAAATTTCTTTCGCGCGTTAATTCAAAAGTCATTTTGTTAGAGAATAAAAATGCAAGCTAGAGTGTATATTATTAAGTGACTCATTCGCTATTAATTTGTTAAGGTAAAACTTCTTTTTGGTGTTGGGTGATATAATCGTGTGATATTTCAGAGCATTAAAAAAGGGTTACTTGACTTTCTATTTTATTACTGCTAAATTTATAGTCCCTCTAAGGCTATGTTATTATGTTATTCGTATTCATCGAACACCATCATTTCGTGACTTTTCCAGCTGTATTTACTCAGTTCCTGTTGTTGGTTTCTCTTGACGTCAGTTAAGGCAATGAAGTAAATCCGATGTTTTGTTTTAAGACAATAAAATAAATCTGATGTTTGGCTTTTGGAAGCGCTCTTCCTGGAAATAACCATTTGGCATTCTGTAACTTGTCAGGATTTTGTTGTGTAGTTTTTCAGCCAAACTTTATTCGTTTAGTAGTCTTCTTTGAACATCGAAATACGGCTGTCTAGTAGCTTCTAGTTAAGATTCGTATCTCGTTAATACCTCGCACAAAAAAAAAACAGCAAAAGAGTGATTAAGGACGTTGACGCGAAAATTTTCCAGTCGATAGAATTTTTTAAATTTTTACTGCACGCACATAATGATTTACTTGTGCCAGGAATGCCCAAAAAAAATTGGGGGTCACCGTCTTCCTTTCAGAGATAAAGCGTGTGGTAAACTATACTGATTTCGAAAAATTGTCCCATATAATCGAGCACGGTCTACAGGAGTTTATAGTTAAAAATATCGAAGGTAAGTCAACGGAGGCAAACGATCTTAGTCATATTTTGTAGAGGTGGGTCTGTTGCGTAAATAGTTCCAAATGTAACTAACGTTGTCACTAAATTTAGCCCAGTAAGAGGCATTTGAAACCGCCGCACAGATGCACGAAGAGCTAATAAGAACGGAATTCGATGGTGCATTTTGCCAAAAATTCAAACTTCTAGTCGATAGATTTTCTTCATTTGTTCCCTAAACGTAGAAAATCAGTACAGAAAATGATCCATCGAAAGAAAAATTGGGGTCACCGAACGTCCAAGATCGTTAAATCCAGGTAAAGCTCTAGCAATGGCCATCTGCCCTATGATTTGTTTATTTTATTAGTTAGTGCGCGCGCACATGCATGACGTGGCTTGTGAATTTGCGTGCGCAGTAAGGATGCGCAGAAATAATTAGCGCGAACGCTTGCTTAAGATCGAGAAAAGACCAGCCCACGAACTTGGATTCGAGTCATTGTTGTATTAGTAATACTTCTGTTGTATGAAATTTTTAACAACAACTTTTCTCTCTTAACTTAGTGTTATCTTTAACTTTTATATTGTTCGTGTTACCTTGCTTGGGTAAACCACTTCGGAATAATCGGTTTACATCAAGGTAGAAAAAGTTTTAGTCAACTTCGATAACCTCGAAGGAAAATATGCTAAATAGTTCGGTGCGCAGTCGCACTTAAGCTTCATGTGAATTGTGCATGACCTTACGCTAGTCTAATTGACAGTTTGACATTGATTCGATGAATCAAGTGGTTGTTCATTTAAAAGAGACCGTGACAAGTAAACTCCTAGTTGTTGAAGTTGTAGTTGCTGTTGTAAGGATGTTGTATACGTATACGGTCAAGAGCTGAGCAGTAATGAGGTAGTTGCTGAAATAATAGGGACTTTAAGTTATGGTACGGCGCAATCTCATTCCCAGAGCCTCGTTCCCCTATACCAGTGGTCGGAAAAAGAGAGCTCTGGGAGCAACCATTTTGAAATAACAATGGAAATAACCGAATTCTGCCCATCCGGTCTCACGCAGTCTGCATCTACGGCCCATGCCTGAAATGGTTGCTCCCAGAGCAGTACGGACTGTGTGTTGCTCCGCCCACCGCGATTAGCCTTTGCTATTTGTGGGCGGAGACTGACTGTACTTTTTAAATATAAGTGGAAACAAATAAAAAAAAAGAGCTCTCGATTCCTGCCGCAGGCCAGAAGGATCGTGGGCTCTGGGAACGAGAATGGGTACGGCGAGGCTGTAGTCACAGAGCGGTCAAACGGGGCGCGCGTGCGCAGTTCCCCCCAAAACTTTCGCTTAACAAAGTCTTAAATTTTCGAAAATTTTCGCTTTCAAGCCCAAAGTTAAGACAGTCGCTGAAAAGTTAAGCTTTAAACTTCGCATGTAACCAGGACATTTAGTGATGGACATCCTAAAGTCCTCCCAGCTTGTAATTTTCTCTCACAGTACTATTTTTATAACATTTTCCTACAGAAGTCTTGCAGGTTTTCTCTTCAAACTCTTACGAAGTTCGAGGCGGCGAAAACCGGAAGTGGCGTTGGATTTTTGCGTTTGACCGCTGTGTGGGCTGTAGTACGGCGGCAAATAGTGAAGATCACTTCCGGTGACGTCATGCCGCGTGTTCCACTACGGCTTTCCCGCCGTAGTCTTGCTCTCTACTACGGGAAAGTGCCTAGTTTCACGTACTCTTCACTACGTGAGTATAAGCCTGCTGTTTTCTTCTCATTTAACGCTTTTTTCACTGTTTGAACAGCCTACTTAAGTACTCAATCATAAAAATCGGTTCGAAGATAACTGTTTCTTTGTCATTTGTACAGAAAATTTGAACGATTTTAACATCTATCGTAAGTGACAGTCATATTTTATTGACCGGTCTGAACAGCCCCAAATAATAAAAGCTTTGTATTAACTTAGCTGAGCTATTCAAAATGTATTTTATTAGAATTGAAAGCTGTGTATTTTCGGACTTATCACATTGTACGAACACCCTACCTGTGCTTAAATTTAGCTTGTTATCAGTGTTAAGCTTATTTTGTTTTGTGGTTGGAATTACAGCCGTTCTAAAAGCAGCTGAGAGGCAAATTTAAGTTTTGGGAGATGTAAGATCGACACAAGAGAAGGATATCATTGTCATTGATCAAGCCTTTGTCGTATGAAATTAGAATAAAGTCGAACGTATCCATTTTTGTAAAGACACGTAGATATTGAACACCCCGTTGCCGTACAGTGAAATCTTAATCTGTTTGATGTTTGCGGAGGGAAAGAAGTTGTCAGCCTAGTCCCTCACGTCCGAAGTAGCCGTAGTAGCAGCCCGCCGTAGTGTATCTTAAAGTCCCTATTTGTGACCAGAAAAGAGAAGAAGCCGAACAATGCTGTAATATCTGCAGTTGGATTAAAGTGAAGCAACCCAACATTGAGTGTTGGAGTGATCTGTTGATTCCCCGAGAGTGTATTTCAACAATTTGAATTTTAAGCTTTTTTGAGATGAAAGCCATGAAAGTCAAATTTAAAATCGGAAAAAAGAAAACAAACAAAATCTCTATAAAACAATTTCAATTATTTATTTTCTACAAACCGGCTTGTTTACAGAAAGACTTTCACGGGTGAGTACTATCCATCATCTTATTTTCCGGGGTGGGGACTATTTAACCAATAGAGTGTTTCTGCAAAGGAGCTATCGGCTGATAGTTGCCCCGGGGAAATTTGTTGTTCTTAAAACAAATATCTGCCCGAGAAGCGAACCTTCGTAATCTTTTAAATAAACTAATGATATGATATTGATTCGGTTTATTGGGTTTGTTAAATTCCAGACACAATTGTTTCTTACCTAAAGTAGTTTCAAGTTTGGCTTAGTCTCGCTCGACTGCCCACTGAAACTGCTCGAGTATTTTTCTGAGTCAGTTCTGATCAAAGAAAAGAATTATTCTTTCCTCTTCCTTCTTCCTGTACCTATTCAATGCCTCGACAAGGCTTTTCGCCCAGTCACGGAAAATATTATCTAAATTCTCAAAATTTTCCGCCATTTTAATACACAAAGAGACTCTGTAATGATGACGTTAATCGCGCGACTGTCCTCTAATAGATAAAAGGCTAAAATCAATCAAAATACAAGCATAAATAAACAATAGCCTCCAATTGGTGCGATATTGCTACGATATTTGTCCGCGGACATTATCTCTTCCGAGAAACGAAAAGTTTTCCGAGAGCGTAGCTCGAGGAAAACCCGTGATGGCAACTGAAAACAGATAATGTCCAAGGACACATAACGGAGCATATTTTTCGCCCCAAATGAAAGCTATTGTGTTTATGATCCTTCAAATCTTTTTTTCCAACGCGCACACTTTTGAAAATTGGGGAATGTATAATCCATCAAATATTCTCGCGCGCGCGATTGGTCTAAACGAGTAATGTGATCGAATGTTTTGCAAACTGGACGAAAAAAGATTTGAAGGATAATAAACACGATAGCCTCCATTTGGCGCGAAAATATGCTCGGAGATTAATTTGTCCGCCGACATTTTCTGTTCCGAGAAGCAAACAGTTTCCGACAGCGTAGCTCGAGGAAAACTGTGAGCTTCGAGGAACAGAAAATGTCCTAGGAGAAATATCTGAAGCCTATTTTCTTTCCAAATGGAGGCTATCGTGTTTATTATCCTTTAAATATTTTTCAGAACACGAGCAGATTTGGAAATTGGGAATATTCTGAGATATTTCCCAGTTTTAGCTGTGGATATTCGGTCACACGACGTGTTTAGACCAGTCACGCGCGAGCGAAAACATTTGATGGAATATTAAGCGTCTTAACCTTTCACTGCCAAGGGGTCTCCCTTTGACAAGCGAAATCGTCTGGCGTTAGACAGAGTAAAATTTATTAAGTCGCCCTTGGCAGTGAAAGGGTTAGTTATGTCTCTTATTTTAACACCGTTGTGCAAATATATCAAAACTCGGTCAAATCTACTTTAAACAATCCAAGATGAGAGAAAAAGACAACGTTGAATGTTTACGAGAATTTATTTGGTAAATAACTCATCCATTGAAGGACTTTAACGTCACTTCCTAATTTCCATACAGACACAGGAGCCCATTACCCGGGGTATGAGACTTCCATGCTTTCGTGAAACAAAAATAAAAGCGAGTGACACACCCGAACACCAACCCACGGTCGGTCCAGTGCCGGTACCTAACGCATACGCACAGCCATATCACCCAGGCAGTGACAGACAGCTGTTTCGGCCTTGTTAGGCCCTATGTAGTCTGCCTTTTACTGCCGAGGCGAGTGCAAAGCAGCCCTTGTTGGTGTTCGAGTGTTTCACTTGCTTTTAGTGTTGTTTTTTGTGCAACGGCATTTTCAAAAGAGGGCTTATTTCTAGATACGCCTTTTCCGCTAAAATTACTGTTTCCGTTTACGTCCGCATCGAAATCTGAGTAAATAATGTGGTGGCCAAACTTCGTTGTTTTTGCTACGGTATTCCGTTTTCCACTTGTCGTTTTCCATCATTACTTAAACTGGTCTTCCTACAATACCATGCGTTTTATTTCCACGTTGCGGCATCCCTTTGATACAATTTTTGAGAGTGCGAGTTCTTTCGCCGCGAATCCACAATTTGTCCGGCTCGCGCCTTTGTAGTGGTCAACCTAGACTTTTAAGAAAATCCAAAAGAAATGAAAAGATCTGATCGTGATAAAGTAGTATCTCAAATTCCCGGGAAGGCTTATCTAAAAACACACCTACTACCAAAAACGCCGTTTCACAGACAGTGTATGGAAGCTGCACGCTCCGGATAATGGACTCCCGACAAACACTTACAGTTTACCATACAAACCCTAATATTACGCGTGGGGAATGAGCCTTCAAGACCCTACTGGCCAGACGGACAAGACAAAGGAACTTTACATTCAGGGATCACCCGAAACAAGAGTTCAATAAAAAAAATCATCCTCGTATATAAAACTCTTGTGCAAAGTCAAAGACGTCTGCGGCTCGTGTTTTCTACATTTCCCTCGTCTTCTCAAATGCCTGTCGTGTTTTATCACAGTGTCATACACGGCTTAGGCTTCTTTATTTGTTAGTTATATAATAACCCAAGTTATTCTCGCATTTTGATTGATTATGGCCTATGATCTATTACAGGAGAGATGCACGATTGACGTCATCATTACAAAGTTTTTTCCCTCTGCTCTTTTAAAATGGCGGAAAGTTTTGAGAATTAGGATAATATTTTACCTGACTGGGCAAAAGATAAGGTACAAAAAAAGTCTTGCCGAGGCATTGAACAGGTTCCAGAAGTAGGAAGGAAACAAGATAAAGCTGTTTTTTTTTTTTAAGAAAATAATAAAATGATCCAGAAAAAATTTTCGAGAAGTCTCAGTTGGCAGTCGTGCGAGACTAATCCACGCACAAAATTGGTTTTGGTAAGCCGAAAACCATGACCTTATACCCAATAAAGAAAATGTTTCTGAGATTAATTTATTTTAACAAATCGACTTTTCCCAGTGGATCAAAATAACTGTTGACACACTGATTGATGTCGGGAATGAAACATCAAAACATCACTTCTTAAAATTGGTCAAAATAAACACATATAACCTTACTTTCCAATGCGAATGTTCTTGTCCGTTTCAGGGCACAACAGAGAGTGAAGTATAGCTAACAACAGCTAACGGCCAACAGTATCGCAGCTAAAATGAGAATCACCAACCACAGAAGACAATAATCTCCCCTGTCATTTACGCTCCTTTCATTCAAATCTCGAATCAAATGACCTCTAGGTTGACCGCAACCACAAGTTTTCCGAGGGTGTTTTTTCAACTCCTGCAATTTTCAAGGCAACGTCCAAGCTTTTTAGTTCACAGGGCTGCTCTGATGACAAAAACTGACTTGATTTTTTCAGCATGTTTTTTCAAGATTTTTTAAATGTCGCAGTTCAATTCTGCTTTCGCTGTAAGTTTTCATCCCACGAGGAGCGACGCTGTCAGGTTTCCAAGTGGCGTGATTTCCCTCGACCAATCAGAAGTTTTTGCTACGCACAGTAACCAATGAAATTGCTTCATTTTTTATAGATAATAGATTAAGTCAAACGGCTTTTTTTTTGCTTCGCCAAAGTGTGCAAAGGCGGGGCAAAGGCCGCCCTTCGCGTTATGCTGAAGTAGTTGTTAAATAAACAAAAGCTTTATGTGTTGTAACTTGTTTTGTTATTTATATATAAAACAAATGGATTCCATGTTGCCGTGTTTCTCTTTAGTAATAGATCATAGAAGACGTAAAAATGCGGTAAGAACATCAGTGAAACACTCGGCTACATCTCGTGTGCCACTTTTTTGTGCTTACCACATTTTGACCTCATCTGTGATCGCTTACTGAACAGATGCACGGCAACATGGAATCTGTTTGTTCACTAGAAGTGAACTAAAGAGACAGAGAAGTATCCAACATTTGCCGAACAATTCACTGGTTTGCTCTCTACACATTATTGTTAGCATGTCAGGTAAATAGAAATGTACTTATCTCGGTGACCAACGTAGTATTACCACAGGGAATTCGCAAATTTTGTGATTGATATAGTCCGCCATGTTGGAATAGCCGACAATTTCCAAAAGGAGAAAACTAAAAAATATCTACTGGGCGACCAGTCCACTTCATATATCAGCACAAAGTATATTATCCAATCATACGCGAAAATAAACCTTTGAATACCCCTATAGTGCGGTATACGCTCCTAAAAACGCACTGTGCACCCTATGCAGAACTATACACCCCTAAACAGTACTCCACACCCCTATTCAGTGCTACACACACCTGTACTGTACTATACACCTCTATACAGTACTATACACCTCTATACAGTACTATACACCCCTAATGAAAGGACCGTTAGTGACGGTGGAAATTTGTGTCCTCTGCGGTTAGTAATTCTCAAATCACTTTGATGTATTGTCGGAAACACCGTATAGCTTTTTTCAGCTTTTGTTTTGAAAGACGTAAAACTTAATCAGTACGTGAAGTGCAGAAAAAAAAATGCGAAAAATGAATTTGTTTGGTTCTAGAAAACACTGGCTCCTGATTTAAAAAAAAAATTAACTCAGAACACAACATGATGAAGTCTAGTAATGGGTGACCTGAAAATATTAAATTGCACAATAATGACGGCGCACTAGGAGAGTTAACTCGGTTTATTTCTTGGAGGTTAGGCTTAAACATATTTATGCTTAAAATTACCAAAAAACTCGACTCGTTATAGGGTTAATTATTGCGAATCGACGGGGTTATATTTGATGAGCTTCGGCACTAAAATAGGCTATGAAGTAGGTGAATGGGCGTTTGTTAAAGAAAATCCAAGACTACATTCTAAAATCCAATAACAGATGTTGCGTTTCTTTACTAAACAGATTAATCCAAGATAATTCGGATCATGGTGCATCAAAGCAACCGAACAATCCTCGCCCGGAGTGGATTCTTCGGTTCCTTTGATGCATTATAATCCGAGTGATCTTAGACTAATCTGTTTGGTAAAGAAACCCACCCTAAATTGACGTCATAACAGGGGTAAACCAACAAAATGGCAGATTATTTTTATATCTACGGACTTTCATTTTCCTGATTCTTTTTCTCTGTTTTTGTTTCCTTTAGTCTCTATTCCTTCTCTTTCGCACTATACCCGAATTTCAAAGGCAGTTCTTTCGAACATGATATAGTCGTCAGTCTTCCTTTGAGGAAATTACCAGGAATTCTACCATGCTTGAATTTTATACCCGGGTTTCTATAGCGAGCACCTCCGAATGAGCATCAAGTATTTTCAGTAAGAACTTCGCGTGTCTTTTATTTCTAGTATGACAAAAGAAAACACTCGCTTCCGAGCATCTTTATCGATATTGAAGCGTGAGTTATGGCATCTATGTCAGCTATGAAGTACCAGTTAGCGTTCAGCCCTGGACAAAAGTGAATTTTCGGAGCGTCCTTTTTAAACTCCTGTAATATCCAAGGTAACGTCCAAGCTTTCCAGCTCACAGGGCTGCTTTGATGAAAAAAAAACTGTTTCTATTTTTTCAAGCTCAACTCAATTCTGCTTTTTCGTTGTTAGTTTTCATTCCTTGAGGAGCGACGCTCGAGTCAAGTTTGACACTGGCGTGATTTTCTTGGGGCAATCAAAATTCTTTTGCTGCGCATAGTAACCAATGAGATTGTTTCATTTCTATAGACTGTAGATTACCTCAAATGGCTTTCATTCGTGTTTGTCAACGAGGGCGGGGTGGACAAAGGCCAGCTTTCGAGTCATGTTGAAAGATTTTAAAATAAGAAAGCTTTTTTTCTGTAGTAGTTTTATTGTTTTATCTATTATATAGAACAAATAGATTCCATGTTGCCGTGCGTCTGTTAAGTAATGGATCACAAAAGACGTCAAATGTGGTAAGAACATTACTGACACACTCGGCTATGGCCACGAGTGCTACTCTTTTGTTCTTACTACAT